>OZ010601.1:96156230-96256230 GCA_963932145.1 Acanthosepion lycidas | reverse complement strand
CAAAGGGCGAATATTTTCTATGAAGGCCGGTAAATGTTATTTAATACTGTTTATTATAAACAGAGCATTTACTTAAATACTTGTATCTATAAAAAGAAAGTTAAACATAAAAATGTCTTTAATAAATATATATATATACAGGGTGCAATGGGCAAATTGTTGCCATTTTATATTTTTAATCTCGCGCATGCACGTTGCTTATTTTTGATTTTGTTAATTGAACAATATATACTTGAACACCGTCTGTGAGAAAAAGAGCACCATGAGGCAATTCACTCCGCCAGACATTTGGAAACGGCATACTGTACTACTTGGCATTCGCTCCGGAAGCTCCAATACGAACATTTTCAGTCCAGAGGATTCGGAAAGAATTGCATGTGTCCAACGGTGATGGCGAAGGTAGAGCAACTCGGAGAACTTACTAGGGTCATTTTGATAATAAAAGAATTCCTAAATTTGTTGCTGAGGCCCTCAGACTCAACACGGAGGACTACATAAAGTGCCTTGAAGAAGTAGTGCTGCCCTGGGTCAAGAGTGTGGCTGATGGAAGAACCTATGTTTGGCAACAGGATTCTGCACCATATCACACAAGCAGAAAAACCCAGTAATGGCTATTAGACAATTTCTGCGACCACATCATCCCTTACATCTGGCCATCTAACGCCCCTGACAGCAATTCCCTTGATTATGTGTGAAGGGCAGTTGAGCGAGTGACCAATGAAACTCGTTGTAACACCAAAGATGAACTGAAGGCAAGGATTATGGCAGCATTCAACAATTTAAACAAAGAAACAATCCAGAAGAGATGCAGGAGATTCCAAAGTCGTCCTGAGCCTGTGGTTGAAGCCAATGGCAATTTTATTGAGTAAATTTACTCTTTAGTATTTCAAGATATTTTTATATAATTTTGATAAATATATGTTAAAATGAGATGTCTGTTATTTTCATTTTTGCGTCATTTAGACGATAATTGTGTGTGTTTTTCTCTGTGTGCATAGCACCGGAAAAACGAATATCCCAAATTAATTGTTTTTGTATATACGGTAATAGAATTTTTTGAAAACCTTTCAGTAAATTAATATCTATATCTATAATACCTGTAATTAATATGTATTGCAGAAGCCATGAGTGGGTAGCGCCAGAAAATGCTTTGTTATCAGGCAAAGATAGTTATATTCGTAATCGAATGTCTACCTACCACACACACACACACACACACACACACACACACACACACACATACATATATATATATATATATGAAAAATAGGAAAAGTTAATTTGTGACGCGTTTCATCTGTTAGGACTTCATCGGACTGGGTTTGTTGACGTTGCTATGACTACACATGCACACGAATAAGAGACCGAGGGGAGGGGGGGGGTCAAAATTTAGAAGGAATCTTTTTTTTTCAATCTAGCTAAATTCATCTATTTTCTTTTTCTTACCTTCATCTTTGTTATTAAATATCCCTCACTGTGATAACAGAAACTTTGTCAAGAATGGAGAAAACTTTGTAAAAACCTGGACGTAAATTGACTGTAGGTGAACTAGCGATTAAAGCAATTTCTAAACATTTTCGTCTTAATGAATTATTTTCCCTTTTAATTAGACTAGCATTTAGGATGTCAAAATCGTGTTCAGTTTCGTTATAACAAGGATGATGGAAACAAAAAGAGAAAAGAATTTAGATGAATATCAAAACAAAATCACATTTTTTTTCTAAATGTTAAAACACCCAGCGTCTGTCGTTTGTGCGCATGCGTAATCACAGTCCAGTGAAGTCCTAACGGTTGAAACGCGTCACAAAACCTTTTTTCCAATTTGTCATACATATTTTCTTTCAAAACTGTTCTTGATATATAAAAATGTATATATCGCTATCTCATATATATATATATATATATATATATTGTCAAAAATTTTAAAAACTTTCTCGGGATTATATATCCTAATTTTAAAACATATATATATATATTTATTTTACGAAATGGATTAAATCCGACATATTTTAATATTTTTTTGTTTAAACGTTATTTTAGATGGATACTCATATTCGAGTAAATGCTCTGTTTTTTTTTATTTATCTAAACAGAATTTTTATTGAATTACATTTACCGGCCTGAATATTCGAGAAATCTTGTCAGAAAATATGGGTCCTCCGGCAGGATTCAAACCTTCATCCCCTATGTGGAACCATTTATTAGATTTTGTATGCTGAACCGATTCTGACTTCCGATTAAGCGAATAATTAATATTTAAATAAACAGAACATTTACTCAAATATAAGTATTCATCTAAAATAACGTTTAAGCAAAACATATATATATATATATTGTTGTGGATTCCGCGTGAAAAATCGGTCTCCAATAAATGACAAACGCAAGTATTTAAGCTAAGAAATTAAATGTATTTACACAAAATACAAAAGGTAATACTGTTAGTAAAATCCAGGAACGCCGGTTAGTATTAATCAAAGATTGCTATATACAGTCTCGAAGTAAACTTCCTTAGAGTCGGGCGTACGTGTAACTGACTTCTAACGTCAACTCAATCACAGTGTCTATGTACTTTCCACTCTGTTCCTCCACCCTGTTCCTCTACCCTGTTCCTCCGCCTCTACTCGTTCCTCCACACTGGCTATTTTATGGCAGCAGGTCGAGTCCATTTATATCAGAAAAGGGTGGATCCCATAACATATATATATATATATATATATATGATTATCGCATAATCTTTCATAACTGAATTAATAAGCTGGCAGCTCCTCATACGTCGAAACCGAGGGGAGAGTCCATTATATATATATAATGTGGCCTGACAATTGCATATAGCATGAAACAGACTGTCGTCTCTAAGTGTTGACTTCTATGTTCACTTTTATATTTACACACGCTCTATCTCTGATACTGAGCACTTTATCCCATAAATATAGCACATCTTAAGACTATATTTCTTCATATACATATATATATATATATATATATATATATATATATATATATATATATATATATATATATGCTAATATTCGAATTCGAAATAGGTTTATGTTTGGAGAAATCAGAATGAGACTTGGAACACTGAATGTCTGCAGGCGACCGTGAAACATGCAGGGATTGGAGTAATGGTGTGGGGCTCTGAGCTGATTCTTGTTGACGAGCAGTTGAATGGTCCAAAATACTGTCAAATATTATAAAGGAAAGGATTACTCCCACTATTTGAAATAAATCAGATTGACAAGAATATCTATCTTTTTCAAGAAGATGGAGGACCATGTCATACGAGTAAAGTAGCAAAGGCCTGGAAGGAATCGCAAGGAATCAAGTCACTGCCATGGGTAGCCCACAGTCCTAACATGAATCCAATAGAGCACAATTGGGAGCACCTTGACCAATGACTTCCAGGACGTACAACCAAAATCATGTCAGTGGCAACCCTTAAAGAAACATTGCTAAAGGACTGGCAAAATATGGTTCAGACGATTGTTGCTAACTTGATGAAATCCATGAAAAATCGAATACAAGCTCTGAAACTAGCAAATTGAGGACCTGTTCTATACTAGTTCCAAATACTGTTTGCTTATGTGGAATACGGATTATGAAATTAAATTTTGAAATTGGATGTAGTTTATTTCTCCTGGCTAAAAACTATTCTTAGGTCACTGTACAGGCAGTCTGGTCCCATTACAAATTCTGGATTATTCTAAAATATGTTATTTTTCCTTTACAAATGAACACAAGGTCAATGGGGATGTTTAACCACCGGGTATATGGAATGGTTGGTCCGAGCTATGAAGGATAATCAGTATAAAATTTGCCATATGAAAATGAGTGGCAAAATATGACTTAGACGATTGTTGATAACTTGATCAGATCCATGAAAAATCAAATAGAAGCACTGAAAATAGCAAATGGAGGACCTACTCTATACCAGTTCCAAATACTGTTTATTTATGTTGAATACGGATTACGTAATTAAATTTTGAAATTGGATGTAGTTTATTTCTTTTCGCTAAAAACTTTTCTTAGACCACTGTATACATTCATAATTTTACGTTCAATTTTCATTACTTTTTCTCTAACGAATGTCTTTATTTTGAACTTCCAGCTTTCTTGAAACTTCCATGCCTACTCTGTCTCTTTCCTTTCGTTTATTTCTGGAGATTAATTTAATTCCAATGACACTTTTCATCATTGAATCAGACTTCTTAAGAACTTCGAAAAAAATGGCCGAAAATGTCCCCATCGGATCCTCTTGTTTCATCTACTCTAAAAGATTCCAAAGTGGCGACCTCCCATAAATATTGAGCTAACAACTCACAGGAAGTGGCAATGAAGATGCGCAGTAGAGCGCAGTAGAGCGCAGCATACGAACAAAGGGTGCCTTTTTGATGGCTTCGCTTCCGCTTGACAGCACGCGTACATGACTTTTCTCATTCACTTCCTCCTTTCCTCGTTTTCGTCCGCAGATAAGTAGAGAAATGAATTTTGTTTTGTGTCAGTGTCGACAGTGTCGATGAGATAAGATCTCATTGGAGTAAGAATAAAAGAAAGTAGAAAAGAAGGAAAACTGGGGAAGTATAATTATTAAGGCATAAAAAAAAAATTATATCACGAAAACTTCATAATGAGATTTGGGTCAGTTGGGTCAGACGAAAAGAAAGGTGGGAAAGACATATTGAAAGCCAAATACTTTAACGGGTATTAAGAGGTTGACTATAAAGAAAGAAACGGGTGGCCAACAGAAAGACAAATAGAAAAATGGGGGTAGGTAACTTATTTATGTGCTGCCTTCCTTCAGGACGTAGGCGATCATGGATCTCCACAATTTCCTATCTCTTGCAGCTCAAAATCTATTTTTTCTTTATTTCTGAAGCTTGTTCCATCCATTTTGTCAAGCTCGTCAAGTATTGTTATGCGGTTGTTTCCCCCTGGCATGGCGTAACCAAAGGAGACTCAGAGTTGTAATATATAATAAAAGTGTTACCTTTTTTTAAGTCTGAAAGATGAAGCTTCAAATGCGACTTGGATACGTGAGAACACTTTCAATTAGAGATCGTCCGACTGGACTGGGTTACATTTTTTTTTATTGATTTGTGTTTTACGGCTTATCAACCGTTTAAAGGTTATTTAAAGCCGTAAAATATTTTCAGAGTGTAATATTTTTTGTATATAATAGTGATTTACCGATACTACTAATTAATCCATAATTGGGGGGATTCATTCTTTTTCCAAGGGTATTTATGAATATAAAATACTCGATCATCTCTCCGATTTCCAATTCTGAGTCGTTATCCATTACACCCCACGTACATCCAAGCTTACAGCACCTGGTATTCCGAAGCGGTCACTCATACAGATACTGACCAGGTTCAACGTTGCCTAACTTCGGTGATCTTGCTAGAGCCGGTGATATGACCATAAGCCGAACTGGGTATTTATGATTGCGCTCCACCTATAAGATGATGCGCTACTTTATACAAAATCTGTAACTATATCGCACGCATTTGGCTGTGAGGCATGTCTCTGTTGTACCCCCTGTCAGACTGACTGGGTATTATGTTGGGTATATTGGGCTTCGTATATTTGTATCCTAGTGGTACTTTGTTGGCATGTTTCTCTCACACAACAACAACATCATTATTAACAATAATAATAAATAATAAATAAATATTCCCTACCAATTATTAGTCAAAGGCATTTCCCAACTCTTTTCATGACGACTGTTACTGTCTTATCGGCAGACTCCTCACTCTCATCTTACTGCCTTTTGTCTGATCTGTTCATATTGCGTTTGGTCTTTATTGGGCATGAATGAACCAACAATTTACTCCACCTTTTATTCTTTCTTCTCGCTGCGCAATCATTTCGTCTGTTCTCCGTCCCATGTTGACCTCTTTCTAATTCTGAATGCTTACTAAACACTGCTTTTTCCATTGCATTTCTGCATGCTGTTGATTTCCATGTTTCGCATTCCTCATAACTGGCATTATACTCTTCACTTTTTAAGTATATTGCTAACTTGCTTTCATTTTGTCTCTATTTTCATTAAATACTTTCAATCAATCGTTATATATTATTTTAATTCATTTTATGACTTTTTTTCTTCTTTTTACTTCTTCTAAGTATATATATGCCTGGACTTCTTCCAGCTCTTCATCCTTTATTCATATGAATTCATTATGCAATGTTAAAGTTGAACTCTATAAAGGTAATGTTAAAATTAGCCGTTTTCGTACAGGAAACATTTCGTACTAATTGGCCGAATAGTGTTACTGCCGACTGAATTTTACCAAATTTCTTTTTCTTAAAAAAGAGTTTTTCAGCATATTAATCTTTTCAAATCCATTAAATGTTATAGCTATTTCTAGTATTGATGGAATTTTCCTTCCAAGCCTTTTGTTTTGATAATATGGAAATTTAACTGATTGATTATATCATTAATTTTGTTCTAGTTAGATACGCTAACCAATTTTTGATGCAGCTGCTATTGGAAGTGTTCAAGTTATGTGGATTTTGTTATTTGGTAAAGATCTTTGATTGTGATTATGTAGCGTCAGACTATAGAGTCTAATGAATGATTCTTTTATTTAAGACCTAATTGAAATTCCGATCAAGTTTCTTACACTCATTTTCACGTAAATACTCTTGGGAATGGTAACAATCCATCTTTTCTCTTGCGTAATTATGGGTTAAATAGAAGGGACGTTATTGGCAAGCAGTCTAGAAGAAGGTCAACTCCGAATTCAAATCATCTGACGCTGTACAAATATGGTTAGATATAAGATCCAGATACTAGGGCATGTCTGTAAGAGGAAAATAAGTTAGATTTCAACAATTATCGATAATCTCACTAGAGAGCGATTATCCAGAATGTTGATGATACATGTGGGAAAATGAAATTAAATCAATAAATAAAATAATAATTAAAAGTTAAAAAAAAAATTTTTTTCTCAAGATGCAAGTTATAAAGAAACCTAAAAGGGTTTCTGGTCGCACGAGCGATTTTATGAGCCCACTTCCGTAAAGGACAGGATCTTTTTCTTTCCACTTTTCAGCGACAACACGCAGATGTGTTTCGCCAGCTCTATTCATGAAGTGAATTGGTCGTTTCAAATCAGCGCAAAGCTGAATTGAGCTCGACCATTTTAACCATTGTTATCCCAACTTACTTCTGAATGTAAAAAGAAAACGGACATGTCCAAGAGAAAACGAGAACTTTCAATCCAGTCAACATAAAAGAATTATGTTCCGAAGCAGAAACCCAAGTATTTGTATGCTTCTATCTCTTTGTTTATATGTTGAACACACACCTTCATCTAAAAGACTAACAAATATGGTTAAACTTGTTAACCGCCATACACCAATAGAAATTGGACCCGAGAAAGATTGATAAGATTTTTCAAGTTTACTAAATGTTATAACCCTTTTTTTAATAATGATGGGGAATTTCTTTCTTAACCCTTTTTTTTTAGTAGTGTGGAAAATTAACAGCTTATGTCATTTTTTCTTCTAGTTACATGTGGTACCTTCTTTGCTTGTTGATGATGTTGGAAGTTTTCAAGTGATATAATTCTTGAGATTTAGCTAACTAGCTGAGCGCCTGTCTTATTACATTAGCACTAATGGTCGGTATTCGAATTTAAGTAACAGGTTCAGAATTCATATGGTCATTTTCAAAACCAACAAACAACGCTTGAAAAGTTGGAACAATGTAACCCCTGCCTCTTAATAGCAATCACTTTTTTCACATAAGGTATCCTTCGATTATTACGTTTTCGATTAATACATTTCTGATTAGTACGCTAAATATATATATAATTATATACCAAAATTCGATTAGTGCATACATAATACTCATTGAGTGAGGTAAAACATTCTTCATTTTAACCAAAGTAATTGAAAATTGATTTTTTATAGTTACTGATGTACACATTAGCTGCACTAAACTGTACTTGTAAAATCTACACTACCTATGTATTCTCTCTGCTTGTCTAACTCTGAGCATTGTTAGAGCCTGTATTTGTTTTAGCGATGAATTTTGTTTCTTATATATATATATATATATATATATATATACACACACACACACACACACACACACACACACACATATATATATATATATATATATATATATATATATATATATATATGAATAATTACGTAGGTAGTTGGCCTTTCAGTTATTTTATGGAGCAATTATTTGGAAGGAAAGCCTGAAGAAAGAAAACGAATTTAAAGAAATCATTGAGAAAACTTTTATTTATTATGTCTCACTGAGATCTTCACACTGAATATCGATTGATAGATTTTTTTTGATAAACTGGCTGATAGAAAGTTAATAGACCCATTCGCTATCAGTTGTAAAGAGAAAAATCAAAATAACTCCCAAAATGTAAGTCCAAGTGATATTTCTTGAATGAGACATTCAGCAACATTTAACGCGAAAATGAGAAAGAGAGAGAGAGAGAGGGGCGGAGAGGGAGAGGGAGAGAGAGAGAGAGGGGCGGAGAGGGAGAGGGAGAGAGAGAGAGAGAGAGTAGATTTATTTTCTCGCCCGAATGTTAAAATGGCCGCCGGTCGCTCGGCCATATTGTTTATTTTTTTTTCTTTTTTAATGACACACGGGTGTTGAACGGAAAAATTTAAGAGAAAGTTTATCGGCAAATTTATGGATGGCAGGATTTTCATTTATCGCTAAAAAAAAGAATTTATCCCGTATTAACAGAAAAATAAATATGAACAAAAAAAAAAAATAAATAAAAATAGAGATAGAGCAAAAGAAATACCCGGGATATAAAAAGAAAATGTGCAGATGTATGGCAAATTAGACACAGATACGCACGCACAGAAAAAAAAAACGACCATGGGGACACCAGTTGTAAAACTGACGTAGTAGTAAGGGTGATTATTTTTTTATCATTGAGGAGGGAATACTAAATGAGATTGTAGGAGGGGGAAGTGGGAACTATGTTAAAATTACTTACGATAGGTAATGGTTGACTCGACATAAAGATTGTAGTGATCGGAAAAGCATCCCCTTGGGAGTCTGTTTCATAAAGTAGCGGCTCTTGGAAATAAGTTTCAGCAATGGAACTTGCTTCTTTCCAGTGGAATACAAACGATTCGATCCTGTGTATATGGCATGGCAAGTCTTAGTTGTGAAGATCTGAACTGGTGGAAGTGGGAAATATAGTTCATCAGAACACTTTCCATGGCTGTGAATAGGGCAAAATAGCCGTCCCTCTTCAGGCTGGTTTTGAATTCAGCGTTTTCGATCTCCTAGACCGGTTGCCATAACACGGCTAAAATATCTAGATGCATTTACTTATTGCTGCCAAAACTGGTCTGGTGCTTCTGTTATGTATTTAGAGATTCTGCAATATTATTTCCCACTGCCGTAACATAGCTTTCCTGTGCCTTTTCTATAAATACTTTCATGGGAATTGTCTTGATGAACTTTCCACTATGAGATTCTTGATAAAAATCAGAAAAATGAATCTGCAAATTTATTGATACTGATCTGGCATCTCGGTATTAGTCCCTTTTCAATCGCTGTAATGTAGCCTCTCTATGCCTTTTCTATAAATTCCCGGATCCTCTTCTTTTCTCTGGCCTTAGTAGTAGTGCTCTCATAAATCTCTTTTGATGTGTGCGGTTTGTGGCAACTTCTCTTCATACTGAGGGTACCGGGTTGGCAGTTTTCTGGTTGCTGTTCCCGACTGGAGCCCGAACTCTTGCGTAGCGTCTTGAGAGGCTGCTCTGATTAACAACTGCAAAATATCGGCGTTCTTGTAGTGCCATGTCGCGCATGGAAGGATGTCTCTGCACGCACCTCCGGTAAAGCAAGCCCGAGGGCACATTATATTACAGTCTGCGCAAGTTACTTTCTGCCCATGTCACATTTGATGACCGCCAGCTACTATTACATTAGGCCTTTTCTTTACCAACATAACTCAACATGACCATAAACAACTAAAAATATAAACGTAAACCAGATCAAAAATCGCCTAATTCCTTTAACATTTCCTTTTTCAACATCCGTGGCATTCGTACCAAATTCTGCAGTGGGGAATCGTTCCTCTTCGAAAAGTTTCCTGATATACTAGCTTTCTGCGAGGGTAACCGTAACTCGTCAATCTCTTCCTCTGATTTCTCGATTCCTGGCTATCTTCCTCTTCTTAAAAAGGACTCTAAAACCAATATGCATGGCCTGGGAGTTTATGTCCGCAGTCATCTCCCGCTTGCTAATGAACTCTCTTTGGAATCTCCAGACCATTCGTATATGTGTCTCCGCCTCTCTCCTTAATTCAGTAAGCTATCTCTTCTTTCTCTACCGTCTCCCTTCCTCTCAAGACTGCTGTGTACTCGATAGCAGTTCCGATTATATAGACAAGGCCATCTCTCTACATTAGTTTGAAAACATATTTGTGTTGGGTACTTTTAACACCCACCATACTGTGTGGCTTAAACACTCTGTAACTAACCTCGCTGGTATCCAAACTCTTTTTCAATCATTCAATCCCTTACGTAAGTGGTTGAATTTCCTACCCGTTTCCCCAGTAACCCTTATGGTAACGTCTCCCTTCTCGATCTCCGTTTTACCTCCATCCTTGACTCTTGTCGCATTCTTCCCTCTTGACAATTCTGAACACGCAGTAGTGTCTGTTAATATCTCCTTCTATTCCCCGTCCAGCCAAGAACCTTCTACTAACAGAATGTCTTTCTGTTATCAAGGCGTAGACTGGCATTAGTTCCAGGATTTCCTTCGCGACGTTCCTTGGAATGTGTTTTTTTTTATCATTCTGTTCAAAAATGTTCTGAGGTCTCCTTATTGGTAAAAGCCGGTATCGATGCTTTCATCCCAGCAAGAAAATAGCAAGTGAAATCGCGTACATCTCCTTGGTCCTCACCTGCTTATTCTGCCGCTATAGCCCATAGGAATCACTTCTTTCGTCTGTACCGGAGTGACATGTCTGATTGCAACAATGCATCTCGTAAGTTTGGTTATAAAGATTATTGGCGGCTGTGCCAAAGTGGGTTGAACAACAATAAATCTCCAATCAATTCGAAGTCCTAACATCCACGGCTGATAAAGCTGAATGATTTTGTTCAGAAATTCTCATCCAACTCAACACTCGACTCATCCGGACCCCTCCCCACCCCACGAGGCTCTGCTGAGTGAGATGTGCATAACCCCCACCGATGGTACTGGAAATAATCTCTAAATTAGAGCCGTAGGGATACCAGCCGTAGTCCTAAAGAAATGTGCTCCTCACCTGGTTCCATTTTTCTCCAAACTTTACAACTATTGCCTCGTTGTTTTTTGCTTTCCAGTTTATTGGAATCCTCCTCTGTCATCCATGTTTTTAAGAACTCTGGGGACCCTTCTAATCCATCTAACTACCGCCCTATCAATCTCTTACCACGCTTCGGCAAAATTTTCGAGGCTTTAATTAATGCTGAAGTGGTTAAACATCTTACTTCCCACAATCTACTCTCTGACAAATAATATGGTTTCCGTTTTGCCCGGTCTGCTGCTGATGTGCTTACGGCCATAACTGAATATGTATACCAAGCTCTTGATAATGACGGCAAACCTCGAGCTGTGCCTCTAGATATCTCGAAGGCATTTGACAGTGTTTGGCATGCCGGCCTTCTACTTAAGCTTCAGGGATACGGTATTACAGGACGATTATTTGATTTAAACTAATAATTCCTATCAAACCGTGAAATTAAGGTTGTCCTTAACGGGTTCTCCCCCAGTTCCTTTCATACGAACGCTGATATTCTCTAAGGCTCTATCCTGGGTCCTACACTGTTTTTGATCTTCATCAATGATCTTCCTGATGTCATCAGTTTTCAAGTAGAGATCTACACAGACAACACTACCTTACTCCTGTCTCAATAGTAAATCCGGCATTGCTGACAAAGTTAACCTGGCCGTTAGTCTCGAAAAGGACCTCCAATCTGTGGTTGATATCCGAGATTAGTGTGAAGTGATCGAAACAGAGTTGGTCAGAATTTGTATCCTAGCCCCCACCTCTCACACTGAGGCAGATTCTACTTCCTCTACAGATAACCATTAGGCTACCCACCCACGAAACAATTATTAGACTATCCGAGGATTGCCGTATAACAGGACGGTTAGACAATCCCTATTGCGGACGCTTGCTCAGGCACATTTGTATTTGCTCAGTTTCCACAGAGCCCACCTGTGGTTTATAGCGCAACTATACTGAGCAGAACTTAGTTACAGTTTATGTGAGAGAGGACGTTAACAGTCTGAACAAGTTAAAATTTGATCAACAGTCTGATTAAATGCGACAGAACATAATATTTCCTCAAATAACCCTAAACGTATCAACCTACTACATCGTAATCAAATTCATTCTAACCATAAAGATGAAAAAATCCTAAAAAATCTCATGCGTACTAATATATTCCACACTGATATACTAAATTTAACACGACTTAAAAATACCTAATAACTCTTCTCCGTCAATTAGTGTTTTTGGAAAAGATCAACATTGTATATCAATTTAAATGTCCTTTGGGAGAATGTATCTCTGACAAAAACTAAGTACATGTGTTGGCTTGACAACTTCAACATTATCAAGACGTTTTACACTCTATTTATCTGACACTTGTTTTATCGCACATAATTTAAAAACACATTCCTGTCCACCTTCATAATACAGGAAAATACTTGTTGGTAATACCAATATATCACACCATAAAATAATAAACAAAAACTTCAAATTCAAGCAACCAACTAACACTGAACAAAATTTATTATGAGTATAGTAACAGGGTTTCAAAATGAATTCGAGTTAACTAACATTTAACATCATTTTGAAATTTACCATCTTGCAATTTTACCATCACTGGTTATCACTGTTGGACAGGTAACACTTGTCATAACCACATTTTGGTTATTTTTTAAATAATTATAACAGAGCGCGTTCTTGCGTGTTTGCACAATCACTATCGCAACGATTACAGTTACATTAAGTTTGTTTTGACAATTAACCCCTGAGGATGATTTCGGAGGAGATCGAAAGTAATTGGGTTAACAAAAATATTGTGCCTTCCTTGATGAATTTCAGCTTAATATCAAAAAGATAATTAGAGAACTAGAAAGGATTATTATAAAAAATAAATAAACGTAAGATGTCTATATTATTGAATTTATCTTATCTTATATATATATATATATATATATATATATATAACAGTTATTCCGACGAGTGAAAAGTGTATATTTTAAAGAGAGAAACCACAAACCTACAGAAACCCAACAATATCTTCATTTGAGGGCCATCATCCCCCAAAAGCCTGTCTAAAATCTATCTCCTATTCACGTAGGATTTTCACTATAGTGGCCGAAAAGACCGCCGAAAAACCCGCCTAGAAGAATTACATAAAACTCTCAAAAACGAGGATACCCCACACCACTAATAAGCAAGGGTTTTGAACTAGCAGAAAAATACCTTTAGGCCAATTACGACATTCAAAGAAACACAATAACGGACAAGTTCTAGTATATGTCTCAACTTACAACAAGAACAATCTATTTACAGAAATAACAAGAAACTTAGACCTACTTAAAAAGAATGATAAAATGAAAGATATACTAAAAACAGCCAAAATAATTAAAAGCAAACGCCAATCAAAAAGCCTAAACCAAATTTAATCAACACACAATATAAAGGGTCACAAAATGCAATAAGATGTGGAGTTTGTGATATCATTATAGAAGAAAACTCCTACACTTTTGAAAACCCCACAAAAGAAAAACTTAAACTGTAACCCTAAAAAATAATTTATGCAACAAATCTTATATAGGTATCACTCAAGCACTAAACAACAAAGTTTCCCTACACAAATTACACACATTGGCGCGCACGCACAGACACACACACAAACACACACCATACAAAATGCATGTGTTCATTATATATGTTTTCTTACAATAATATAATATATAATATAGAGAACGAATATATACACACATACTGACAACAACAAGCATACTACACGGACCGCACGTACGCACGAACCCTATATACAAATGGTATATATATATATATATATATATATATATATATATATATATATATATATATATACTATTTTCTTGTAATAATACAATGTATATGTATGAAGAAAATATAGATATATACATACTGGCAAAAACACACACAATGCACAAGAATAGAGTAAGAAATGAAGGGGTACAAGGGGGACATAAAAAGATAATAAAAAGACTTCCTTTCTTTCCCTTTCTCTGACCAAAGTTAAATGTCTTATTATCCCTAAAGTAAAAGATCATCTTTCGGCCAGTCCAAGATAGATTCAGATGACTTTTACTATACACAAAAGATAGTGGTTAAAAGACTTAACATAGAAAGAAAAAAATAATATTCTTTTAGATATGTGGAAATAAGCATTCTTTGCCTGATGAAGGTCACAAAACCCGTAACGCGTGTAGCAAAATATATAGAACAAAGTATGTCAAAAATTCACATTAAAATAAATTTGCGGCTTTTTCTATCCTTAATTAATATATATATATATATATATATATATATATATATATATATATATATATATATATAGGTACCTCCCCACCAAAGCGATACCGAGTATATAAAATGCATTTAAAAAATGAAACGTCTTTCTTGAACCTTTTATTCCTGTTTTAATCCTATGCTAATCATTTAAATTTAATGTTTCCAATAAGGAAAATACTTTTCTATATTTAAAACGGAATTTAAATTGATTTTTCAATTATTAAACTAAAATTGTTAAAATCGTCGATGTCAAATTTTTCAACATAAGAAAAAAAATTTTTCAAAAATAAAAAAAAAAAATAATTTTCTGAAATTTTATTTCAGGAAAATTAAGTTATTTAATGTTTAATTAAGCTGAATTAAAACAAATATTACTTTTAGTTTAAAATATTGCAGAAAAGTATTTTTTAATACGTAGGTGTGGGTGTTTTCAAGAGATGTTGATACATCTATCGATAAACTATTGCTTTCTATATTTATATAAGGGGGAAATAATTGTGGTAAAATTAAATGACGAATACAACGTAAACATCTTCTTTTATATAATTTTTAACTCCCCCAGTAATCTTAAGAATTTAAAATATTTTAAGCATTCTAATATTTTATTGGATTTTAGTTACTTTGGCTATATAGTCTTACTGACGAAGATGTTTGGTGAAGAAATGTTAGGAAATTACTAATAAATTTTAAATCTAATATAGTTACTGCCTTTATTTTCTTATTATAGCGTGTATGGACATCCGTATTTACAAAAAGCAGTACGTTTATACACACAAAAAATTCAAAATTACTTTTTAAATACTGGTAGGGGCGGGGGTTGATGAAGTGATGTAAGTTTTTCTATTTATGATTAGCGGCTATGGTTTTCTATTTAATATCCATATCACTTGACCGCTACAAATTATTAAAGGAATTTAAAAACAATAAAAGTTTATAAATTATTCTAATTCAAATTTAAAAAAGGATTGAAAACAATTCTTGTAAAAATTCATTATTCATCAAATTATTTTCTTAAGACAACAGTTTCTATAATATATTTTATTCATAAAAGTAATTAAAGGCATTTTTGATTAAATAACGTTTTAGTTTTATTGCATTTTTTATTTTACGATTCATAAAAATTACTTCACATACATCATAATTTTGGAATGAATTGTCTCTTCGTCATTTGCAAAATCGTTCATCAGAAGGCATTTAAAAAAATAGGAGGAGAGAAAAGGCCGATCGAATACAGAGGGGCTTGTGAATTTTACAGGTACACAAATGTACTGATTGCTATTAAGGTAGAAAGATTGTATTGCTTCAATTTCCACTGAAACATTCTCAGCCTGACCAAAAACGAAATAAGAATATAAAAAAATAACTGATGACAGACCGAAAAATATTTAGCACTTTCTTGGATAGATAGATATGAACAGGCTGATATATATATATATATATATATATATATATATATGAACAGGCTTATATAGATATGAACAGGCTTAAATAGATAAATCAATTGAAAAGATAGATAGGTATGAACAGGCTGAGATATATATATATATATATATATATATATATATATATGAACAGGCTTATATAGATATGAAGAGCCTTAGATAAATATGAGCAGGATTAGATAAAGAAATTGAAAAGATAGATAGATAGATATGAACAGGATGAAATAAATATATAAAGAAATTGAAAAGGTATATACATAGATAGATAATGAATAGATAGATAGATAGATAGATAGGAAGGAACAGAATTGAATTAGCAGACAGTAAAATATCTTAGATCTGAAATTTTGGAGGCTCAACTTCAGAATATGTTCAACAATATTTTTTTCCTTAAAAGGAATATTTAAAAATATATATTAGCCAATAAGCTTGCGATTTAAAATTTAAATTTAAGATTCATCTGGAGCCTACCTAGATATTATAAATATGATTGATTTTTGTTCGCTAATACGTTTTTCAGTTAACCTGAACAGGGTTGTTTATTCGATAGTTTGTCACACAAAACTTAAATTCTTATCATCTCACATCTTTTGCTTACTTATTTCTAGTATTCAACATTACAAAAATTACATTCAGCGACGATATTCCGCTAACTTGTTTTACACGTCTCAACAGTTTCAGAAACAACTTCCTGTCATCTTTCATGCAGGCTACGACTAGAATTTATACACACAGTACAGACAACGTAAACTTGTGACATATACATCCACACACATGCAACAGTAGCGCCTAGCTCATAAGATCTACAACTACAATTCATATACACTAGAATTGTCTCATAAAGCTAATAGACTTGTTATATTACATCTGTATACATATAAACGTATTTATCATTTAACCAGTACTAACGCAATGTATTCAGTTGTACTGTTGAAAAATGAATACACAAAACATTTTGTGTAGAGTTATTCACAAAGTATTTTTGTAATTTTATTTCTTTCAATTTGAAGGAAAAATAATATTCTCGTAAATATAATAAATCAAAATTATTAAAATTTGTAGATCCCTGTTGAAGATTTATTTTTATTTTTAAAAACAGTGTTCGATACAGAAGTGAGCATAATATAATTATTTAAAAAAAAAAATTTATTCATCGCGACACAGTTACATGGTAATTTCTGTGTCGCGATGAACGCATATTTAAAAAAAAATAATCATACATAATAGAAATTAAGAGGATTTAAGATAATTAAGTAATTCATCGAGACTAGAAAAAACCACTGGACGGGCGTTTCGTCCCTATATTTGGGGCTAACCAGCAGTGCACATCCACTACCAAGAATTGAAACCCGACAGTTACGTTATCAGGCAAAAGTCATACCAGCTGTTCGAACGGACCTCGGTTTCTCCTAGACTCGATGAATTACTCAATTATAATTATTTTAAATCCACCTAATTTCTATCAGTTGTATATCCTTGCTTGAATTGGCTTCTAATGCTCTGGACGGAGTGGCTTGGTGATAGTGGGGGCACAGTCCTATCGGTAAAGAGAAACTCGGATGAGTTTCACCACAGAATATGTGATCGAGCGGCGCTATATCGAGTCTAATTCGTTACCTCTTTGTCACCGAGCCCCGTTGGAACAGTTGCTATGACGTTTGCCTCATATTCTAACTGTCCCAGTTTCAATTCTCTGTAGTGGATGCGCACTGCTGATGAGTCCCAAATATAGGACGAAACGGCCGTCCAGTGCTTTCTGCTGAGGTTTCTTCTAGACTCGATGAATCACTTAATTATAATTATCTCAAATCCTCCTAATAATTTTCACCATTTGTATATTATTGCTTTGCTCTTGGAGATAGTAGATAGCAATTGAAATTGCATTTAAATTTTTGCGGATTAAAGTTGACTGGAGTCGGAAAGGAGTTCCACAAGAGAGAAGTGCGAGAAAAGAAACTGTTAGCATAGAACTTAATGTAAATTGTTGAGATCTCGATGCCAGTCTGGTACTGCGCTTAAGAGAGTCTACGTATCATAACGAAGAGCTCATAATTACAATGAAAGTATTTCTAAAAAAAGACAGAGAGGTAACTTTATGGCGTTGGTCAAGTGACTGAAGCTGGGTAATAATCAGGTAAATGGCAGGGGGTCACTGAAGCAGATATGGCAGCAATATTGTAAACATGGACAAATGGTAGAGTTATAGGGTATGTAAGATTGCATGACACAGTGAACCAACTTTCTTAGCAGATAATCTGGCGATGGATTCTATTTAGTCTTTCCACTTCATCTCAGACGAGAACGTTAGCCCGAGAAGGTGCTACGAGTCACTTTCCTTTGGGGTTAACATTAACCATACTGATGGAAGGCAGTAGGTGGGGGGGTCTCTCAGATGTTTAATAGGGAGCAGCTTTGTTTTGGAGGCGTTAAATTAACACACCATCTTCTACTCTAGTTTCGGAATTGGGGCCCATTTGGACATTGGCTGCCATTTTGACCTTGGCGAACTGATCAGCCTTACTATCGAGACAGGAATAAATGGATGTGCCGTCAGCGTAGATGCCATGTTGGAAGCTGATCTAATCGGGAATGTCGCTAATGTAAATTAAAAACAGTGTAGGACCAAGGATAGAAACCTAGAGGACAATACGAAAGAATTGAGACGAATGGCCGTTCAGGATCATTTTCTTTTCACGATTTGATAGGAAAAACTGGATCAGCTCAAAAATATGTTAGGAGACACCGTAACTTTTCATCTTGTGGAGAAGAACTGTATGTGAGACCCTGTCAAAGGCTTTCGAGATGTACAATGCTATGTACGTTGCAATAGGAGTCAATACTTATATATATATATATATATATATATATATATATATATATATATATATATATATATATAAAAGTAGAATTATATTTTTATCGACTCTACTTATCAACTTCCTCCAGCTTTTCTTCCATTTTCTTCTCTTCTTTCTCTTTTCTTTCAATCATTTTTTGACGATTCCGACTTTTATGTTTTTGAAATGTTGCTCTTCTAGATTCCACTCTCCTCTACGTTCTACTCTTGCGACCTTTTTTTTCTAACCATCCTCCCTCTTTCATTTTAAGCTCCCTTTCTTTATTTTTCCTCTCTCTTGACTTTCTTTTCTAGGCTTTCTTCTCTTCCTGACAATTTGGTTTTTGCAAGTTTTACATCATCTCTACATTTTTTTCCCTTCACTCATTTTTATAAACGGGAAATTCTTTTGCTGCCTTTTGCATTCATTGCCATTTCTCTCTTTCTGTCTTGTTTGTTTCTGAATTTAAATTTCTTATAGATTTAAATTACTTTTCCTTCCATATTTCTTTTTCGTTTTATCTTGTTTTAATAATAAAAAGAAAAATAATTATAATATTATTTTTAAAAATTTTATTTTGTTTTTTAATTCTTGTCTAGTTTTTTCTTTGTTTTTTCTCTCTAACTTTCACTGTACCTTTTTCTTTCTTTCTTTCTTTCTTTATTTTTTATTTTGTTTTTAATATCTTTAGATTTCTTTTTTCTTCCTTATTTCTTTGTCCCACTCTTTCCCTTTATTATAATTTTTATTTTTATTTTCATTTCTTTTTTAATATTTAATTTTTCTTTCTTTCTTTCTTTCTTTCTTTCTTTCTTTCTTTCTTTCTTTTTATAGATCTAAATCTCTTTTTCTTCCGTATTTCTTTTCTGTTTTATCTCTTTTTAATAATAAAAAGAAAGAAAAATTGTTATATTTTTGTTTTTTAGTTACCAATTTTTAAGAATTTTATTCTATCTTTGAATTCTTCTTTCTTTTGTCTTTTTTCCTGTGTTCTTTCTTAATTTTGCTATCTCTTTCTTTCTTTTTGTCCTCCTTTCTTTCTTTTGCTTTATTTTAGATCTCATTTTTATGTCTGTTCTTTCTTTTATCATTATAATTTTGACTTAAATTTTCATTTCTATTTTCACATTTAATTTTCTTCTTGATTTTCTCATATGAATCCCTATACTCTTTCTTTCTTTCTTTCTGTCTTTCTTTCTTTCTTTCTTTCTTTTTTTCTGTCTGTCACCAATCTTCTTTTTTTTATTTGAAATTTTAATTTTTCTCTGGTATTTAAATTTACTTTTTGAATTTCTTCTTATTTTAGTTTTTCTGTTTTGGTTTTCTTTTTTTCATTTTATTTATTTTACTTTTCTTGCGTCATTTCGTACATTTCATCATTTTTAGTATAAAAGGAAATTTGTTGAGGCGCCATTTTGAATAAGCAATATTTAACATTACCAAATGCCATCGATACTTTCGCCAAACGTTTACAATCTGCCGCCTGTACGAACTGAAACGGTGACAAAACAAAAGACATTTTACAATAAAAAAAAATAATTCACGAACAGAGATGAAAAAGAAAAAAGCACAAAAAATTCCCATTTCCTCAAAGTTTTCAATTTCAGAATAATAAAGCTTTTATTTTTCCTGAACGAAGTTAAAAATGAATATTTTTCAAAAAAGTAACGCTTGTTCTAATTTGATTGTAAAGTATCAATAAGGCAATAACCCACCATAGCACTTACATTGTAGAAAGCCACCCACATTCCATCCGTATTCCACCGGCGGGATGTAAGTTCCATTCGAACAGCCTACACCGAACCACTGCTCTGTGGAACCGACTCCCAAGAGGATGTTTCTCCGATCACTAAAATCTTAATCTTTTCAAGTCTAGGGTTAACCGTTATCTTCCTCACCTATCCATAACGTAACCCTCTACCTCAAGTGTCCCCAGGGACTTGTATAGGATAAACCTTACTGTAAAAATATTCTTAGTTGTTTTCGTTTGAGCTGTAAACGATAAAATGTCTGGAAGCTGAGCAGATACTTTGCTGAAGTGAGTTTTTCTTTTCCTACGCATAACCTTTTCAAAATAGTTGCCACTTTAAACACATGCAGATAACAAAATGCTGCAAACATTCACAGAATGTTTATAGAAAATGTTGCACTTGATGTATTTAGAGCAAAGAGATGGGTCAATGAAGCTGACAGAATAATCATTCTTGCTAAACTTTAAGTGAATTAGAGTTGGGTGCCTAGAGTTTATGTCATACTATATAAACGAGTTGAGAGTAGTTGCCATCACAAAACATCTGGTGCTGAATAACACGGATCGCACCAGAAGAATGTCGTCTTCAAACGATGGCGAGGTGAAAAAAAATCAACTCTCAAACGACGGAGAAAGTACGCCAGTTTTTACGATCTGAATATACAAGCAATCATTCAAAGGTTGAAAAATTACAATTTAGAAGTAAGGGTACTATGCTGAGAATGTGATTTTGAATCTTGAGATTTTTGTGTTCATTTAAATAGGCTTTTTGAAAACTTCTAATATTTTATCTGTGGTAATCAAAGAAGAACAGACATTGATTTTGACTGAATCTCCTTCATTGATTGTGAAGGAAGCAGGTACCGTCGAGGAATAGATTTCGATCCTTGAGTCTTTTATACACATTTGGGTAGGCGCTGTGTGCTCCTACTAATAAATCTGCTGTAATTAACTAGGAACAAACATAACTTTTGATTAAACAATCCAAAATCGATATAGGAATTGCAAACATGATTTCAAAGACGAAAAAATGCTTTTTCATCAAAGGTGATTTATGCTTTTGGAAACATTTCGATAATAACAATAAGGATAAGGATATTAGTCAAACTGTGAAGAATATAAATAAGGAAAATAGGCTAAAAAAATATTAAGAAATGTGTAAAAACTACTGACATACTCCGGTCTAGTATTTCATTTCTGAAATGAATAATTGTCAATATTCTTGTATTATTTCGAACTATTATCCACATATTGGTTGAGACAGATATTGTTATAGATAGGACGTTTCGACCATATGCCCTCTGGTCATCATCAGGTCTTCATTGATTGGCCGATGTGGGGAATATGTTAATTATTGGTATTTTGCCCTTGTGACATAAGTTATTGGTCGTTCTTGCATCACTACCAGACCGAAGAAAATCATTGAACTCATGACAGTTAAATGACAGTAACACATATATAATCAACTCCTATATCCACTAAGCCATTATTCTGAAGGACAGTAGGGTTGTGTTTTCGGAACCTTTTCTATTTAATATCATGGTATTTTGAGATTTGGTTATAACGGTAGGTTCGTACTGTTTTTTTATAATTTAGTATTTCATTTCCGAGATGAGAAATTGTCAATATTCTTGTACTATTTCGAACTGTTGTTCTCATCTTGGTTGAGATAGATATTATCGTTTACTATATAATTGACCTTTCGATTAATTTTCGATCAAACAATTTTACAATTCGAATAATTGTTTTTCAAACAATTATTTTCAAACAATTATTTTCGAAGAATGTTCACTTAATCGGGATTTCGTCCATTTTTGTGATGACGTCATAAGACAATAAGTTTTTGGGTTCGCTGGGTTTTTTGTTCGTCACATGCTAACTTTGTCCTGTTTCATTTTTTTTGTGACTTTTTTACTGTGACTATTTTGTCGTGACCTTTTTTCCTGTGACATTTTTACTAGTGACATTTTTGCCAGTGACTTTTTTTACCTGGATTCGTATAGCCGTCTCTTTAAGTGCATCTGAAAATGATGCTGGCTATTTCTTTTTTTTTGTTTAAATAGGGCCTCGTTGCTAAATGTAACGCTTATTATTACGCTTCCTGTATCTGTTGTCGCTTCTGCGGAAATAAAATCGACTTTCTGAGTACTCGACGTATTTCTATTCTTTTGAGGCGGAAAGGAAATAATTTGACAATTTAGGATATATTTTCTTTTTCTCGAAATATTACTATGGAACTTAATTATCTAAAATTATTTACACTTAAAGATTTTTCCGATATTATAACTGAAACCTCGGCACTTTGTGGTTATCATTAAGGTCCGTTATCAGTTAATCTATAATTGCAGAGTAAGGGCACCTCTTAACCGAAATTTGTTTGAACCGGAAGAAGGAACTGTTTCCGTTTTATCCACTTAGTAATTAAACTTTCATGTCGACTATTCTTTCATATTTACTAGCTACCATGTCTACTCAATTGTAAACTGCTTCGGAAGTGAGAGTTGCAATATGACAGCCCTTAATCTGTAGATTAAGGAAGAAGCGTCAAAATCATTGGAAAGGATGCCCTTCATTAAACGGTCAATGTTTTGAAATTTTAGATATAAACACTTGCTAAACAATCAGCCGCTAAGGTTGCTAAGTGCAACGTAACTGGGGATCCTACTCGGGTCCTTTCAACTGGAGCCGGGAATTGCATCACCCCGTGAAGGCACAGGGCGTGGGTGTGGCAAACAAAGAGTAGCGGAAAACTTCAGGGCGGAAGTCACGTGTGAAAATAGTGGGTGGGTAGATGGACGGGTGTCAAAGAAAGAGGAAAAATATAGGTTGTATTTTGCCTTTAATGTGTGCATGAAGCCATCAGGCGTTCGCGAACAAATTGGCGGGATGGTGGAAAGATAAAAAAGAAAGAAAGGAAGAAGAAAAAGATGATTGGAGAGAGAGAGAGAGAGAGAGAGAGAGAGAAGAAGAAAGACGAGCGAATAAAGAGAGTAGGCGTGGTGGCTCGGTTTAAATCTGTTGACATGACTGGGTAGTGTAAAAAATATAGATGCCGTTGAAGGTTACTCGGTTTAATCGCCTGGTACAAGGAGAGACAAAATGAGTATTGAGGCTAAGGAACCAATGAAAAAGAAACTGGAAAAGAATGAAATTATTGAAAACATTTGCTGAAAAAGAGTACAAGTTAAACGCTTCAATGATTATGTAAAAAGGGGTAATAATTAAGAACCCCAAAGATTACTTGAAAAGGAGTATTAGTCAAAAAGCACCAAAAATTACACGAAAAAGAGTATTAGTTAAAAGCCAAAAAAATTACCTGAAAAGGAGTATTAATTAATAGTTGAAAAACATTATCTAAACAGGAGTATTTGTTCAAATCCTGAAAATATTACCTAAAAAAGATTATTAGTTAAAAATCTCAACACATTACCTGAGAATGTGCATTAGTTAATGGGCTAAAACATTACCCCAAAAGGAGTATTAGTTAAAAGTTTAAAAACATTATTTGAATAGGAGTATTAGTTAAAATGCTGAAAACATTCTCTGATAAGAAGTATTGGTTAAAGAGCCAAAAAATCAACTGAAAAAGTATTAATTAAAAATCTGAAAACATTAACTGAAAAGGAATATTAGTTAAAATCCCAAACTTTTATCTTTATTTGAGTATTAGTTAAAAGACATTCCATATATATTGATTTTTTGTACTTGATCTTAATATTTCCAATTTATAATTTTTCATGTTCCTTTGTTCTGACAACCATAAATTCTGTCTTCTTAGAATTGATGTTTAATCATTCCTTGCCGTTTTTCTTTACTATCTTCTGTAGGAATTCTTGTAGTTTCCATTCTGTGTTTGCTATCAACAATCTGTCATCTGCATATTTAATTTTGTTAAGATTGTGGCCGCCAATAATGAGTCCTAGTAGAAGTTCTATTTCTCTCAGAGTCGCTTCATAGTTTGAATAAGTTCGGTGAGAAACCACCTCCTTGTCTTAAACACCTTTCTATTTTTGTATATTTACTGAATTCATTTTCTATCCACATGCAGGAGGTTTGTTTCCAGTCTAAGTTTTCGGTTATTCGAATATCCTTCCCAAAGATGTCATGGTTAAGGAACAGTTCCAACAGTTTCCTGTCATGTACTTTATCAAATGCTTAATAAAAATAAAAGATGACTTTGTAGCACGATTAGAAATAAAAACTTGTGAATAAAAACGCATGAAAAACTTAAGTGGAATTAAGGCAATAGAAATGAGAGAAAAGGAAGAAGAACATTTGAAAAAACGAAAAACGAAAAAAAAAAAAAGAAGCGAGGACCGTATTTTTCGGCTTACAAGACGTACTTTTTTTTTCCTAAAAAATACCCTGAAAAATACGTGCTTCTTCCAAGACGAATGTAACGCTCAGGTTCAAGAAAGCTTGGACGGTCACCTAATTGGTTTAACTGATAGGGACGTGGATTTGTATAAGTCATTACACTATAATGTTAGCTATCTATCTAATTCAGCCGTTTATATTATGTAACCTCAGTACTTAGCTGTTACAAGTATTCCCAAGACTATAAACCTTCCTGTAGCCAAGCCACAAGCTCAAACATGTTCTGTTTACTAGCAGCGGTGGGAGCCTTTCTACTTTTGACTAGTATGTCATTGTCATACAAACAAAAAGGGACGAGTGATTAATGTAAACAATACGTGGTGCCAGTATGTGAGGGACACATGGTGAATGTGTTGTTGTATGAGAATGGCTTTTTTCCCTTAGAAATTTCTTTCCAATATTAGGGCGTCTTCCAAGTCGCAGAGTCTTGTAAACCGGAAAATATGGTAAATGCTAACGTGAGAAACAAGTAAACTTAAATGAGAAAACAAATGTAAAAACAAATGTAAAAGAAAACACACACACACACACACACACACACATATATATATATATAACAACACAGATGTAGAAAAAACAGATATGAGAAAGAAATGTGATATCAATGAAAAACAGATAAAAAGAAAGAAAACAGAAAGAAAACATATAAAGAGATACAGGAATCCCTCGATGACTGCGGCTAATTATTAAAAAAAAATTTCTATTACAATGGTTAAATCAATTTTCAATTACTATGTTTAAACTGAAGAATGTTTTGCCGCACAAATCGAGTATTATTTATGCAATAATCGAATTTTGATATATAAAAAAATTATCACACTAATTGAAAACGCATTAATCGAGGGATGCGTGTATATAAGAGAAAAAACATATATATAAAGAAAAAGTTATACAAGAAGGAAAACAGATATGGAAGAAAATATACACAGAAGAAAAACAGATATAAGAAAACAGAAATATAAGAAATAAAGTATATAAGAAAGAAAAATATATAGAAGAATAGCAGAGATAAGAAAACATATATAGAAGAAAATAGATATATAAGAAATACTAAATATGAGAAAGCATATCTAAGAGATATATTAGTAAAACGTATGCAAGAAAACCGAAAGAAAACAGATTTATAGGAGAGAAAAACAGATATAGAATAACTTTACATATAAGAAAGAAAGCATATATCAGGTCATCCCATAAGTTCTGTCTGAATTTTGAATAAAGAAAACAAGTGACCAAATGTTACATTTAATTACAGATTCAATCAACAATATATTTTTCCTGATTATCTATGACTTCCTTCCATCTATTAACAAGCTTACTAATTCCATTACTGTAAAATTCTTTTGGCTTTGATTCGAAGAACTCACAAATGTCAGTTTTAACCTCTTCCTGTGTTACAAAAGCTGTATCTTCGAAATGATTCTGTAAGCTATGAAACAAATGGCAGTTTGAAGGAGCAAGATCGGGAGAATAAGGTGGATGAGGAATTTTCTCCCAACCAAGTTCTTCGATCTTTTGTGACGTGATTCTTGCTGTGTGGGGTCGCGCATTGTCCTGACGAAACATCACCTCTTTTCGATTCACTAGAGCAGGTCTTTTTTTTCCTCAAAGCTTGGTTCAAACGCTCTAATTGCTGACAGTATATTTTAGCATTAATTGTTGCGTTAGGTGGTAAGAATTCAAAGTGGATTATTCCTTGGTGATCCCACCAGATTGAAAGAAGAACCTTTTGCCCATGAAGTTCCCTTCTCGGCTGTGGCTGGGGTCCTTCCCCTTTACCAAGACACTGTCTACGACGCTTAACATTTCGATAAAAGATCCATTTTTCGTCGCCAGTCCCAAGTCTATCCAAAAAAGGTGAAACAAATTGGCGAGAATGGAGAGAAGAGCAGATGTCAACTGGGGATTTGAGGTTGTCTTCAGACAATTCATGAGGCATCCATTTTCCAAGTTTAGGAACTTTTCCAAGTTGTTGAAGATGATGATGAACAGTTGTATGGTTTGTACTGAGAACCACTGCCAATTCCTCAACTGATAAAGCAAGATTTTCTTCAAGGTCTGCTTCAAGAAGCTTTTCATCAAACTCAACTGGACGTCTGGTTCGATCTTCATCTTCAAGGGTGAAATCTCCATCTCTGAATTTTGCAAACCATCTTCTGCAAGTTCTTTCATTCACACATTCTTCTCCATAAACCGAGTGAATGTTTTCTCGCCGAAAACAGGCATGCAAAAAGAAAACATAAGAAAAAACAGGTATGCAAAAAAGAAAAACAGATAAGAAAAAACAGGTATGCAAAACGAAAACAGGTAAGAAAAAACAGGTATGCAAAAAAGAAAACAGATAAGAAAAAACAGGTATGCAAAAAAGATAACAGATAAAAAAAAACAGGTATGTAAAAAAAGAAGACAGATAAGAAAAACAGGTATGCAAAAAAAGAAAACAGATAAGAAAAAACAGGTATGCAAAAACGAAAACATAAGAAAAAACAGATGTATAATAAAGGAAATTTATAGAATAAAGAAAAGGAAGAAGTAAGGGTGAAAGGTACCCTGTGGAGTAATGAAGAGCGGTTTGGATAGAGAAATCGGAGAGCTAAGCCATTACATTTAGTACGTGCTAATACCCTTGGGAAAGGTATAAATCCTCTTATTCTTCCCCCTAGCTATGGGTAAATAGCAGGACAGACCGGGTTCTATAGCCTTGGATATCAACTGGTCTATTGCAGAAAGAAATGGCAACCTACTGCGGGAAAAATCTGCCTCGTCAGTCAATGTATCTAACGCTACATGATCGCCTAAGCGTGTTTCACGCATGGCATGTAACTGACTGAAGGGTGAAAGTGAGAAAAGAGATGAAAGATGGGAGGAAGAAAAAGCGGAAAACGGATATGAATGAATAAAAAGCGATAAATGAGGCGGAAGAATTTAGCAAATGTGAAATAACAAGAAAGAAAAAAGAAACCATTAAGTTACACATGATCTGAAAATTGCTTGAAGCGTGAAATTAACATTCAACATACAGTATGGATTCTTATGTCCCCAAACTATATATATATATATATATGTATATATGTGTGTGTGTGTGTGTGTGAAAAATAAAAATGGGCTCTAATACATGTTTATGGCTGGGTGTATGCATATGGAGACACACATATGTAAAAATGTATATGTTTATACAGGGTGCGATGGGTATTTTATATGTGTATTTTCTCTCAGTTGGGCACCGTCTTTAAGAAAAAGACCACCATGACGCAATTCACTCCACCATAAATTTCGAACGGCATGCTGTACTACTTGGCATTCGCTTCGGAAACTCCAATACGAACATTTCAGAGTGTTTGGGTGTCAATCTGAGGACAGTTCAGAGGATTCAGAAAGAGTTGAATGAGTCTAATGGTGAGTACGAAGGTATTTGAAGTAATCACTGTTGATGGCGACATTATGCCTCCATTCATCATCCCACGGGGCCTCAGAATCAAATCAAGTGCCTTGAGGAGATAATGCTACTCTGCCTGGGACAAGAGAGTGGCTACTGGAAGACCTTATGTCTGGTCACAGGACTCTGCTCCATGCCATACAAACAGGAGAATCCAGTCATGGCTATCAGACAATTTCTGTGACCACATCACTCCTTACATCTGGCCACCTAACACCCTAGACTGCAACTGGGGCGCAGTTGAGCGAGAGAGCCACAAAAACACCTTATAACACCAAAGATGAACTAAAGGTAGGGATTATGGCAGCATTCACTAACTTAAACAAGGAGACTGCCTAGAAGGGGGGATTCCGAAGTCGTCTGGTGGCCGTGGTAGTATTTCAAGATATTTGTTTAATTTTGGTAAATATATCTGTTAAGATGCGATGACAGTGTTCTTTTCATCTTTGCGTCATTTTGACGACATCCATCGCACCTTGCATATGTGACAAAAGTATTGCTTGTTATTTAGAGAAAAGTCGTCAATCAATATATAAACATCTTTGTCACGAAGAATTCTATAAAAATAAATTTGCTAGATTTACTGACATTAATGGGGTAATTTTTATTTGATTTCAAGCTGAAAACTGGGGGAAATAAGAGCCACATAATCTTAAAAATAAATATATTTCAAGATAGGCTTACATAAATGCAAAATAAGAAAAATATTCTATATTTTATTTTAAGTTCTTTGAGGAAGAGTAGTCGAGAGGATGAATTCTGGTGTGCTCTATTTAGAAAGTTTTTTTATTACAACTATTTTGTACCTAAGTGGACATTCGCTTTTGGAGTTAAGGTGGCACGAGTTTTTGCTGGTGGGTTTTTTGTATAATGATGTAATGAAAGTGTTATTGCTGTATTCAACGAGGACATCGAAGAATGGAAGTTTGTTTTTTTGGCTAAGTTCATATGTAAAGTTAAGAACGGAGTTTTTCTCAAATGTAGTCTTAAGTGTCTCTATTTCTTTAATGTTATTTGCTAAAATTAAAATATCATCTACGTAGCGAACATAGATTTTCGGGTTTCGGACCTGTGTAAATATCGTATTTTCTACGTGGGACATGTAATAGATGGAAAAGCATGGACCAAGTGGATGTCCCATACTAACACCATTAGTTTGGGTGTAAATATTGCCATTATGCTCATAGAATGGAACTTTGGTTATACATGCGTGTAGTAATTTTTTTTAGGATGGATGGTTTGATGGATGGCAGAGGGATAGAATTATTAGTATACACAGAATTGAGAATAATGTCAATAGTTTGGTCGACGGGGACGTTTGTAAATAAGTTTTCGACGTCAAGTGACGCTATTGGTTTGTTTTTGTAGTTTTTAAAATTTGCAGGAATTCGTGGGTGGATGTGATACTGTAATTGGTAGGTAGGTATGGAGTGATAATGTCGTTCAAGAATTTTGATAGTTCGTAGATAGGTGTTGGTATCTGGGAAATAATTGGTCGTAGCGGGAATCCTGGTTTATGGCTTTTTATATTTCCATATAAATATCCCGGTTGGTAATTTCCAACTATTTTTTGAATTTTCTGGGAACCGACTTCCGCGTTGTGAGCTGTTATTAGTTTGTTGACGGACCTTTTTAAAATCTCAGTGGGATTTCTTTTCAGTTTGGTGAATTTAGTTCGATCATCGACAATATATTTTAATTTTTGGTGTGTTGTGGGGATCTCCCCTTTATACATAAGATGGTATACTTATACTGACAGAGAGAATACTTGCTGTTGAGATACGTGGAGATACGTGGAGATATGTTGAGAGATACAGAGACAGACACGGTGTGTTCTCAGAGAGTTATACAAGAGTCCAGAGAGAGAGAGAGAGAGAGAGAGAGGGAGAGGGACAGAGAGAGAAAGAGAGAGAGAGAGATGATTACGGCTTTACTTACAGAGACTTGTACATATACTTTCTACTGACCCGCATTCCTGGACTACTAATCTTCACTTCAAGTCTGTATTCTTACGTTTAATACACTTATTTTTCTATCTCAATTACTGGCGTTGTTTATTTATTTCTGCAGGATTCCACTCACGGAATCCACAACATAGTGGTAATCGGCTTTATCTAGAAATGCCCCTTAAGGAATTGTGTTTCTGATCAAACCGGACTCATAATTACATCGGTTACACAACGACATGCCTATCCAGACGTCTTACATTACACCTATCTGATCATAGCTCCATTAGAACCCATTTAAACACACACACAAATTTACCAGACTCCATTAGAAACATACTAGTAGAAAACACAAATATAATAACTGCATCCACCTGCAAAAAAAGATTAAAAATAATGGAAGCTTTAATAATAAAAAAGAAAAAGCCAACTCTTTACAATATTAATTACGAACAAGGCCACAATGTGCTAACTGTATTCAGAAATTAAAAACATGTTTATAACACACTAAAACATAATGCACACACTCAGTTAAGCTGAAAAATCAAATCATCCTTGATAATGGCTAAAGGTATAGCCGATAGCGCTCTGAAATATAAAACATTTGGACAGTTTTTACACACTCTTTGTCCAGAAAAGAAAGCTCTTGTTCGAGCACAAGAAAAATTAAATAAAAAATCTTAACCGTAGTACCTTGTCTGTCGTTTTTAATGAAACATGCATGCATATATATATATATATATATATATATATATATATATATATATATATATATCGGTCTTGTTGGTTTCCTTTACATTTCTTTATGGTGGATTCAATCTCTGAGTCTTGTAGTGGACCTTCTAGCAGGAATAAACGCACGTGTTCCTAATTTAACAACACGTAAACCCCAGGTCCGATATATATATATATATATATATATATATATATATATATATATATATATATATATATATATGTACACACACAAATACATAAAATCCTATAACCATAGAAGAATAAAATAGACTTAAATAGAGAGGACGTCATTTTAGGAGACCCTTTCGGTTAACACTTTTTCAAAAGGAGAACGTTGTTTCGTGGAACGAAACACACAATGACACATTTGTAAATAGCGAACGAGGAGGGAAAATAGAAACACGATTAAAAAAGCTTTTAATTGTAAATAAATTAACGACTAAAAACAAACTGAAAGGTTCCAAAAAGTGTATAAAATAGAAAAAAAGTCACATATTCCTCGTTCAAAACGTAAGGAACGAATGAAGTATAAATTTCATCAGACAAGTCTATGTAAGCAAACGGAACACTTCATCTTTCATTTCCGTCTCAGTTCTTTCGGCGGCTATCACCGTGTCTTCCAGTGGTTCAGAAAAAAAATTGGATTCAACCTAGACAGAACATCCGCATGCTCTAGTTTCTTTGATGATACAAACTTCATTACATAATCATAGTTCAATAATATGGTTCCACAGAGCTGCAATCTGTTAGCTGTATGGGTAGGGATACACTTCTTCGGTCTATATATGGACAGTAGAGGACAGTGATCTGTCTGTAACAAAAACTTTCTTACATGAATAAATTTATGAATTTTTTTTAAGAGCAAATATTATTCCTAAACTTTCTTTCTTTATCTGGCTGTAATTTTTTTCTGCCAATAGTAAAGATCTTGAAGTTTTGTACTACCATCTTCAAATTTGTGAAGAATTACTGCTCCAATGACATATTCACTTGCGTCCGATGCCACAATAACCGCAACTTCCGAATCAAAACATGTTAATGAAAAGTCGGAGGTGAGGATAATTTTTATTTTGTCAAATGCATTTTGTCATTCAACAGACTATTTCCATTTTACTCCTTTGTTTAACGGTGCTCTTAAATTGTGCACGTTTGGTATATATACGCCATAATAATTTGCGAGCCCTAAAAAGCTTTTAGTGGGGTTACATTTTTTTTGAGTTGGCATACCTTTTATTGCTCCTTCTCTTGAAGGGTTTAGTCTTGTTCCATTTTCGTCACTAATTTGTTTTAGATACTTTACCTTAGACATAAAAAAGTCACTCTTCTCGGGGCTAAGATTGAAACCTTTTATTCTTTTATGCTTTCAAATATTTTGTTGCTCAAAATGTTGCTTTCGTTTTCCACTCTTTATCAACACAACGTCGAGGTATGCAATGGCAAAATTCAAATCAGTCACCATCGTGTCAATAATTTGTTGAAAAAGGCGAGGTGCGACCTTCACTCCAAACGGAAGTCGATTAAATTTATACAACTCCTTGTGTGTATTAACAGTCAACAATTTGAAGCATTCTTCTTGTATCTGGAAGTACGCATCTGATAGATCCAACTTTGAAAAAATCTTTCCACTATTTAATTTTGCAAAAATGTCCTCAGGTGTTGGTAGGTATGTGTTTTTAGACATTCATTTAAGCCAGTTGAAAAATCTGCGCGTATTTTGAGTTTTTTCTTTTTTACAAACATATATTGTAGAAGCTGCCCAGTCCGAGTATTCGACTTGAGAGGACACCCAATTTTTCAAGTTGCTCGAATTACTTGTTTAATGGTTCCAAAGCTGCGAACGGCATATTTCTTTTCGGCTTGAAAACTGGCGTCACATTTTCCTTGACTTCAAACTTTTGTCTTTCTGCAACTTCCAAGTCCATCTGAAAATACTTCAGGAAACTTATCTGTCAAATCCTTCATTAATTTTCCTGTTACCCTATTTGTGTTGGTGGGGGGGGGGAGACATCAATTTTATTACAAAAAGAATTTCTGGGTAGTTCCCATGAATTGAATAAAACTAGGTACCTCCACGAGATCGCTAAAAAAAGAGTATAGCATGATGAAAAAGACGCCAAACTTGACGAAAACAAAATTTTATCGTCTAAATGGTTGTTATTATTAAGAGGAAAGATCAAAGTATTTTTGGGGTCATTTTTTCCATTTTTTAATCGTTCCTAGCACGTCCGAAATTTTCGTTAAAAATCTATTTTTTTTTTGAGTCAGCAAAATTGACCATTTTTTTTTCCATTTAAAAAAAAAACTGGAAATCTCACTTTGAAATTCTTTTAAATATCAATTATCATTTTTTCAAAACTTATTTTAAGAAAATCAGAAATTATAATGTTTATTTAAAATATTTTGAATCAAACTTAGCTTTTGTGCCAAAAAAGATGTAATTTGAAAATAAAACAAAGCAGGTCATAAACTTTCGCGTCTCTTGACAGGTGATGAATGACATATTTACGAATTCCATGAGGCTAATTTGTTCTACGGAAGGAGAAAAGTGAAATAATTTACATTTAAGTGAACAAATTATTTACCTCGTTATTTTTAACGAAAACTTTCAGCGTTCTAATTTTTTTTTGTACTTAGCTTTCATCTTTACGTTTATGATGCTTTATGGAAAATATATTATAAAGAAATTAAAATAAGACTTAAGAGTGACATTAAATTTTATGTTTCCTAAGAAATGTATCTAATTCATTTATAGGTACCTTTCTTATGAAATTTTATCAGAACTGTACATAAAATACTATAATTTTATGTACATTTATTACATTTTACTGTTATTTGTATTTGCATTCATTTTATTATTAATTTTGATATTTCATTTATGGAAAAATGTCATAACTGAGATTAATATAAAAATAAGATCATAAAAATTTCATAAGATTATACTGATACTTGTAGGTACCCTTTTCAGTTGAAACTGAAAAATCAAATTAACTTCTCCACACGTGTTTCGGAAAAGTAAAGGCCTTAACAGCGGAGAACAATGCTTAACTCAAATAGCGCAACTTAATTATATTCTGGTTGGTCTTCCTTACTTTATAATTACAGCCCGGTTATAAGTACAAAATTACATTTCTTAATTACTGTGGATCTTCTGATTAGTCAAAATGATACAATTTACAACGCGCTAAAAAAAGATCTATCTCATAAGGACACTTAGGAAAGCCGATGGGGCTTTTAACTAATTTTATAATATTTTAACAACTTAAATGTAAAATCTATTATAATTAAAGAAATAACAAATAATTGTATTAAAAATTCATTTTTCATCGAAAAATTTTTTTTCTTTCAGAAAATATTGTCCATATTCATAAAAATAACTAAAAGCAAATAAAAGCATTTGAAATTAAATAATATCTTTGTTTCATTGAGTTTTGTATGTTATAATTCAGAGCTGATTTTCAGGTACGTTGGCTCCAATTAAAAAAAAACATGATTTGCATTCCTCAAAGCCCTGTGCTTTTAATTATTGTAATCACTAAACCCGATGCGATTGAATTTCTAGCGTTTTCATAAAATTAGTTATGGGGTGGGTAATAAATATTTAAAAAAAATATTTCTACCATGACTTTAATAAAAAAAAAACATATTTATAATAATTTCGATCATCTGTGAATAGTTCCTGAAAGTTTCATTAACATCCGACAATTATTTCTATTTTTGTACGATTTTTCAAATTAATGTGTGTCATACCAAAAAACGTGCTAAAAATTGTCTATGTTATTTACTAGTTCCGCTGATACAAATAGAAACAAGGTTTTTTAATCAAAATTTAGAATGTTCTAAAAAGGAAAAATTTTCAAAATAATTAAAAAAAAATTTGGTCTTTCCTTTTAATAATAACATAAGAATTTAGACAATAAAATTTTGTTTTCGGCAAGGTTGGCGTCTTTTTCATGAAGCTATGCTTTTTTTTTTAGCGATTTCGTGGAGGTACCTAAATAAAACAATCCAATCCGTTCCAAAAAAACCTTTGATTTTAGTCATTCCAATAAATGAAATATTATCTGTGAATTCGCCTTTAAAATTCGATTTTTTCTTGACACTCCACGTACCAATTTAATCGTTTGTTTCAAAAATGGTTTTCTAATTTTTTTCCAGGTTTCTTAATAATTGAAATATCACTTCCGGTGTCAATTTGGAGTTGAACTTTTTCATTATTAATTCTTTACGTACGCCAATTTACGTTTATGACCCTCCTTAATTTCTCGTCTTGATAAAAACTCTATAGTTAAGTTGCTTGTTCGACTTCTTTTTTTAAAAAAAAACAAATTCATTTGGTTCTTTTATGTCCTATATTTGCGCAAAGAAAACAACTTTTATTACGGAAAAAAAATTCATTTTTGGAATGTAATCCACTGTAACCAAAACATGGATTTGGTTCCTAACAGTGTCTTTAATATTCTGCTGTCGTATTTTAGGACGAACAGAATGTACGTTTGAAATATTTTCTTCTATTTTTGTGATATCTTACTTCAAATTTACAATTATGACATTCTGAAGTGTTATATCAGGGTCCTGTTCTAGCTTAGTCAGTATTCATGAGCGGATGTCGTTAACTTTTGTTGAAGTAAGACCTTGAACAAAAATTAAACATTTGGACAGGTCAGAATTTAGTTCATGCAACAAAAAAAAAAAAAAAAAAAAAAAAAAAAAAAAAAAATAATAAATCACAATTTAGATTCACATTTCCAGTAATATTTTTATAATATTAACAGTATTTAAAAAAAATTGTAGCGAGTAAGAAATAAGGAGATTCTCTCGCTAAAAATGTTAGGCAATATATTTACTGTTTCTAAGAAATTTTACTAGTATAAAATTCTCGTATTTATTCTCGTCCGGGCCTCATTTTTGCAAAAGTAACCTTTACTTTCTTTTCGTCCGTTCACTTTTCACACTCCTGTTTGAATAGGTCTGCATATTTTTTTAAAATACAATGGAAACGTAATACCATCTTCTGGACAATATTTAAATTTAGTTATAGAATTCGCAATTGCTTCAACTGTGAAAAAAAAAAAAAAAAAAAAAAAAAAATGAGTTGTGTTTGTTCAGTTTCTTTTGTATCAAAGCTTTTACTAATGTTAAGATACGCGCAAACATTTTATCTTGTTTAATTTTCTGTTCTTCTTGTAATTTCTGGTTTTCCACAAAAGCCTTCATTACTGTCAATAATTCATCTATTTCCAAAACAACTTCGTTACGAAAACAATTTTTAAAAAATCTCCAAGTGGTTGTCGTACGAAATAAGTCTTTCTTCCGTCAAAGCAATTTGTCACGAAAAAAATAGTCTATATTTTCTTTTCTTTCAAAATAGCCGTATAAAATTTCATTTAATTATTTTCACGGAGGAAAAAAAATCTTACTTTGAAAGAAAAAGTAAAAAAAAAAAAAAAAAAAAAAAAATCCTTTGAACCTGCGAAAATCCAAATGGTTCTTGCTTTGACCGCATTGAAAAAGAAAACAAAAAAATGTCCGCTGCTAACTTGAAGAACTAGCCGCTTCATATCAAATTGAATTGTCGTTTCCAATTAACTCGTCGCCAGTTTTGTAATATTGTCCGGGGTGGTTATTGAAAATAATAACTAGAATGGCAACTTACAAAGTATAAGAGTTTATTTTAAACAAGAACAATACAAGTAGATATTTACAAGTTCGTCTGAAGCTGGAAAGCAAGCCAGTATTTACCTGACCTCCCCACGAGGCAGAATGTAGTCCCCGCACACACGGGGTCGGGTTTGTCTACCCCCATCAAACGAGAATCTGCCCTTTTTCATGACCTTGTCTGGATTTTTCTCTGCCTGCAAGTAGTGAGTTCAGCGGCGTGATGCTTGCTTAAGCTGGAAAGAAAGCCAGTATTTACCGGACCAACACCATAGATGCTTATATTCCTACTGGAACAGTCCATTTACAAGAGGTGTATCAGTTCTTTGTATACTCAAGGTTATCAGTTCGTTTCCTACAACATGTGATGAGCATTAAAATCATTAAGCACAAATCTTTTGCAGTTGAATGTGGAGAGAGTCATTTGTATATTATCAGAAATTTTGTTTAATATACTACTGTTTCAAGAAGAGGGAGAGCAATAAAGGAAAAAGAGATAGCTAACAGAGTGCAATGACGAAAGTCGAAAGCGCATGAAAGAATCATCTCGAGACTTAAGAAACAATTCCCTTGCAGCTGGGAGATTTTTCTTGCATATAAACACCAAGGCCATGCATATGTATCCTAAAATTTTTTCAACAAGGAGGAAGATATCCTGCAGCAGATTGGCACCGATAAAAGAATTTAAATTTAAAGGACAAAGATATCTGGAAAACGTTTCAAGAGAATGTGATTCTAGACTACTGATATCTATCTATCTATCTATCTATCTATGGGTTATCAGCGAGGAAATTGTGATCGTCCCGTCGAGTTCAAATTCCAACTGAGGCCTTTGTGGTCGCTTTCGAACAAATATCCTTCGAAATATATCTCTTTTCTTAGAAGCTAGGGTCTAATACACCCACAAACACGCGCACGCACAATGATGCACGTGTATATATATATATATATATATATATATATATATATATATATATATATATATATATATATATATATATAGTGTGTGTGTGAATATACATAATATCCAACGTCGATTCGGAGTTTCATGCAGTTCTTGCAATCTTCAGGTGCGGAACATATTCTGACTGTTATTGAGTTCGAGTTCTCGTGGTGATGAGTCAAAATTGTGTATTAGAACTTGTTTATTTAATTATTGTAGCCTAAAATATTAGAAATAATTATTAATAATTTATATCATTAAAATTTTTAAGTTCGAAAGGTGAAGAATTAGAAAAATTATTAAAAAATTATTTAAATTTAAAAGTAAATAAAATATCAAGGAGGATAACTGTCTTTTTTGTATAAAATACCATATTTATAGCAAAGAAATTAAGCTAGTACTCAGATTGAATATATATATAATATAAGGGTGCAAATAAAAATGATAGGTCGCGACTATTTATCTAATGTGTTTAGAGCCAAGCTTTATACTTATAAAGGTGAAATTATATATACATACGTTACAAATTAATCGAGTACAGTAATATTGGATTGCATGTATGTATAAATATATAAGAAATGCTATTAATGATGGATTCTAAGAATATTAAAATTAGTTGCATATTTTATTAATATTCGTAAAATCTATTTTATAATCTCTTTTAATCGATGTCAGTGTGTTTGAGCAGGTGCTTGGATTTATGGATACATGTAGACATCAATTCGGATCTAGTGTTCAGCAAGTTAGGACTATCTAAGTGTTTTAATATAATAAGCTTCTCCAACAAACACCAGTTACATCTGTCTCCCTTTCTATCGTATGGCTTAGCTTTCGCGATTATCTTTCAGCTAATGGTTGGTTTCTTAAGGTTGTTTTTTAATCGCCAAACATACTTTGAAAGTGTTGTACAGTTTTTGTATTTGATATTGCTCAATGTCATTTTGTGGTGGTAAAAATGCGATTTCCTGCTGGTCTTGGTGAACCCAAAGTAATATTTAACATCATCGTCTGAATTGATCTCAGCTCTGTATATTATGCCATCAGTCATGCACTGGCCATTTAATGAGCAGGATACTTTTTACAGCAGTTACATTGAGTTTTAGTAAGATTATTATTTTGTGTTTTGTTTGGGAGCTTGCTTAATGCATTTATATAATTATCTATGTTTTTTGTGAAGCCGTAGCTTACCTTATTATTTTTGTTGAAAATCTTTTAGAGTATTGGAGAATGACCAAAGTGTTTGTGAATTATATGCACCGATGCCTCCAGCTATACGTTTAATATCAGAGTAGACTAAGTTATGTAGTTTTAGTTGGTAACTAATCTAAGAGAACGGCAGCTTTGAATCCAAAACTTGTTGGGATGCTGAGAATTCTATGAACGGAATGAGGAAGCAAGGAGGAAAATCTGAAAGTGACAGATAAAATAAATTGGACGCATATTGAAGAAAGAGGGTTTGGAGAACTTGACGCTCACAGGGAATATCGAAGGCAAAAGGTATAGGGGAAGGCTGTGGACCACGTAACTGACGAGCAAACGTGTGTAAACGGTGAATAGGAGGCTTGACAAAAGGACAACTGCTTCTAAGGATTGTAAGGGATAAGATGTTGTGGAAAGCTATCAATGGCAACGACATCAAGGAACACAGTACATAGAAGAAGAAGAAGGTGTTCACTTCTTTTGCAATATTTTGTTAATATATTTATCATAGTCGGTTTTAAGTAAGGAACGTCAAAACGAACTTCCAGTAAAAAGCAACATCATCATCATCATCTTCTTCTTCAGTTCCCGTGCCATACATAAACAGGTAAAGCATACATATAGAGAAACGTATAAAGACACAGACGCAACAATGCACACGAATTTTAACAATGACTTCAAAATGAATTGTTTTGTTATTCTCTTATCATTGTTACTGTATGATTTATCAATAAGATTTTTTACGTTTTTCTTCCATTTAAAGGGACGCTTTCAGTTTTTGCATCTATCAAAAGGAACAATGCTTCATTAAGAGAAATGTCTCGCTGTTTTTTCATTGATCCATTTAAATCAGTCTAGGCACAAAAGGTTACACATTTCAAAGTTTTCAAAAAATATTTTTTTCTAACGCAAGCGTTTTATTCTTTTTAATTTGAAACGCTTCATTCATCATTATTCGTCGCATCGTCACAAACTTTTCATTTAATAGATCAATATTTTCTGAGAAAATAACCTTGTCAGACATTAGCGATGTGTGCGTGGAATAACCAAATTTTTTTTTTTTTTAATTATTTTTAATTATTTGGTGTCAATCTTTTGGTCATCATCGGCCAATCGTTGCTTCCCTGATATCTATCTATCTATCTATCTATCTATCTATCTATCTATCTATCTATCTATCTATCTATCTATAACAGCCTGTTTCTTTCTTTCTATCTATCTATCTATCTATCTATCTATCTATCTATCTATCTATGTTTAAATACTTTAGCAGTCATAATTATTTCAAAGTGCTGCACAATTCGTATTATACATTTTTGCTGTTATCCAAGGGTTATTGTCAGATAGAAAGGGAAAAATAAGCTTTGTAACGATGTTCATTTCAATTTCACTTCACCTGTGTGTGTGTGTGTGTGCGCGCGCGTGTATCTGTATTTTTTCTGTACATTTCTATTTTTGTAATGAGAGGCCTAAAAATATTTCAACAAATTTTTTAAAAATGTTAAAAAAATAATTTCATTTATAACTGAATAATTTCTACAAAATTTAATAAAATTGTCTAATTATCTGATTTGTTAGGGTTTTCAAAAATAACGTCATTTTTTTTTGTTTTCAACTTTATAATTTTATTGTTCAGCTGAGAAAGTTTCAAAGTTTTCTAAAAATAATTTATTCATTTTAATTTGAAAGGATTCATTCATTATTATTCGTTGCAGTAACACAAACTTTTCATTTAATGGAGATATTTTTTATTGTCTGGGGAAGTATTATCTCAATGTCTAATTTTATGTGTGCTTGATATGACGATAAACTTCATCCGTCTGCAGGGCATTTGATCGGAAGATTGGAGGTTATGAGGAGTGTGGAACCACCTCTTAATTGCTGTTTTCCCATGTCTACCCTGACCCGGTGTGGTAGCACCTGTTAGGGTTTCAGCTATGGGCAAATAGTGAACTTCATAAACAAAAGTCAACAGTACATTTTTATAGTAAAATTGTCAACAATATATTTTATAATAAAATTACCAAGAATACATCTTAATAGTAAATGACCAACAATACATTTTTATAGCAAAATGACGAACAATACAACACTAAAACGTATAAAAATACAAATAAAATTACCAACAATACATTTTTGTAGTGAAATTACTAGCAATACATTAAAAAAAATGACCAACAATACATTTTATAATCTAAAAAACATACATTTGCCCTGAAAATATCAAAATTATGTAGAAATTATCTGTAGTTGGAGGCATAAAATTTAGTTCAAAATATTTATATTTCGATGTTAAATAATCCATAGATGTTGATATGGCGCTATACAAAATCAAGCAACTAACATTAAATAGTACAAGTCACGTACGACTCAGACATAAGAATATACATTACATAGACGCAGGCAGTGTGTGACGTACAGAGTATTGGCTCTGATTTTATAATATCAGTCAGTTATATGACGATTATTTATCTTGACGAGGCAGATTTTTTCCCCCTCAGTAGGTTGGCATTTCTTTCTGCAGTATGCCAGTTGCCATCCAAGGCCATTGAACCCGGTCTGTTATTTACCTGTAGCTTTTAGAAGAAGAGGATTCATACCTTTCCCTAGGGTATTAGCACGTAAGTGAATGTAATGGATTCGACTGGAATTCGAACTCGTCTCTCCAATTTCCCAATCCGAGCCGATATCCATTACTACACCGTGCCTCCTATTCTATAATATACATTTATGAAATATATTATTTTGCTAGTTTTATTTTGCAGTGGTCCAAATTGACAGCTGATCTGAAAAAAAAAGAAGCCCTACAATCTGTTGTCAAAGAATGGCATGTTCATTTTAGCGCCCCCGAAACGAAACGAAACTACTCACTTTCAACTGTCTTAGAGAAACCCGTTTGCCATCCATCAGCATGGCCGAGGCTAACCTACAGAAGGGTGACTCATTGCTCCTTTTTGGGCTAATATTTTCTGCTGACATGAAGTGGAAAAATTATATTGAATCAATTACTAGAGTGACTGCCCGGAAAGTTGGTTCACCAGAATCTATCGTACATATTTATAAGTTTACCATTCATCCATATTTTGAATATTGTTGCCACGTGTGGCTTGGTCCTCCTACTATATATTTAGAAATTCTTGATAAAATCCAAAAAAAGAATCTGCAATGTTATTGGTCCTGATCTGCCATCTCGGTTTCAGTCACTTTCTCTACCACTGTAAAGTATCTTCCCACCCCCGCCTTTTCTATAAATACTTTCATGGTAATTGTTCTGATGAAATTTCCTCGATAGTAATTTAACTTTATGAATTGGCGGCAAGATCTCATCATTTTATAGATGAAATGGCTCGATGTAACCGTAATTTCTATGATAATAGTTTCTTCCTTCGCACTTCTCGCTTGTGGAACTCTTTTCCGGCTTCTTCCTCCCTTGACTACTTTAATTTTTTAAAAATATATACAATGTCAATCGTCATCTTCTGTCTTCTGAATTTCTGTTCTCTCTCCTTAATAATGTGTTTTCTCTCATATTCTGCAACACCGAGTAACCCCTTGTATCTTACTGTCTTTATTGCCTTGCTTGGAGTGAAATGATTAAAAAAATGCCATCGAAAGTCAGCAAATGAAGCTATCCATTCATAGAATGATTGTTTTCTGTTGTTCAGATCTGGGTCTACGGAAACAATCATTACTTTATGTTGTATATCTTTTATTGCATTGTGAGTAACAGTTTTTGAAAACTGAAAGTTGACAGCCGTTGCATGATACAATTACAGTGTTGCAAGATGTCCAGTCTAGTTTCTGGTGTCAACTCGAATAAAACATAATGTACATATTATATATAAAAAGAAATTACAGCGTATTGTAATTGTTTTGCTGCAGCACGCTTTACACGATCAAGGCATTCTCTATCACGAGAAGCTAAAAACTGTTAGTAAAAGGGTCACCACTCTGAAATCGACATCAGTACATCCATTCATTTTGAATTCAGAGCTTTCTTTTCTAATAGTGGCTGACATCACCCTTAGACCCTTGTCATTATGAAGACATATCCACATATCCATCATGAAATACTAAATGCTGATAGTCGAAGGGTAGCCACTCTGCGATTGATGCCAACACACCCGATTACATTGAATTCAGAGGCTTTCTTCTCTTAGACTGGATTCCATAACTCTTTTAGTTGGAACCGAGATATATCCATCATGTGACACTAAAGAGTGATGGTCGAACGCTCACTAATCTGCAACCCCCATCAATGCGCCTAAGTGGGATTAATACGCTTATGTTTTCTCTTAAACTATTTTCATAGCTCCTTTTGGTAAAGCTGTAGGCGCTCTCCTTGTGGATACATATCTATCTTGAGAATCTGTCCGTCAAAGCGCCAATACTTCGCAATCAACACCTGCTCACTCTGCCATTTAATGGAAGGGTTTTAATTGTGTAACGTTTGTTGTTTAGGTGGCAGATTCGTAACACTTGCCACTTGTTGCAAGTTTATGAGCTTATAGTTGCTTTGAAATCAATATAGAAAATTTTCTCATGTGAATCAGAGGTCAGTTTTCAACATGAAAAAAAAAATCCAAATGTTGAATTTTCAAGTCAAGCAGCCCGTCACCATTAGGAGTAGGTCAATATAAATCTTCCCACCTTTATTTTTCTCGATTCAGCCTTTTAAATTATGGTAAGTTTCTTAAATATATAGAACTCAAATTAGAATTACATTTGTAGGCTAGTAATTTCCTGTCTGTATATTTACTTCGGAGTAATATAATAAGACCTCTTCTTGACAGGACTGGATTTAATTTAAGCAATTAGTATTAATTTACAAAACTGATTTACAAATCGGATGTATTGATAAAATAACCTTTTTTTTATTTTTGGAATTCGCAATGTTACAGGAAATTAATACGAAGTCTTCAAATGAAAATGATGATAAAAAGAGAACGAGCTTCACCATTTTCACAGATTACTTGATCGTGTTAGGCAGGCTGTCAGGAATTTCAATGAATCAGACGATATCCAGGATTAGAGTAACAAACGAAGAAAACAGAGAAACGGTAAAATAAATAAAAATGTATTGAATTTACAACTCCCAGATTCTTTTTTTTTAGAAAGCGGAGATTTCCCCCTTTATTTTTAGGTTCCAAGTTAGATCTTGATAAGATACAGAGAAACGTTAAAATCACTTCAGTGTAAAACGATTAACTGCGAATTAAAGAAAATCACGAAACAAAATTTACGAAATCATTTTATGGTTAAAAGTTTTTAAATTTATTGCTTAATCTTTTTTAACATTCTACGTATATATTTTAAAGATTTAAATGGAAGCTAATTTCTTAATGTCCATTGTAGGGGCCATAAGTAACCGCTTCAATAATATTTGAATTGTTTTTGGCTAAATTTGTATAGACATTTGCATGAAGGAGCAATTGAAAATTAATTTTAAGAATACTGCAAATATTCTCCAACCCGTTCTATCAGATTCTGAAGGAAATTCTATTAGACATGCAGTGTTTACCAGAAGCCTCCTCTTCCTCCTCCTCCTCCTCCTCATCATCATCATATCATCATCATCATCATCATAGGGTTTCTGCGTATCCGAGCGCCTGACCACTTTTTTGCTTTTGCCTCGTATCTTTTCCAGTTTACTCAGTGACATTTATCAGCTCCTTTTCCCCCCGCTGTCTGTCTCTTCTGTCTAACGACAGTATGTTCTGACTTGATTCAGGCTATATCTATACATGGGACTAAACGGACATCATATCTATGGCAGTGATGACAGGGCATCGCTGGGTGGAGGGATTTCTAGACAGAAGTCAACGGTATGGGTGGAAGGTTCCCGACCCCCGATGGAATCAACGACCACATCTCCGTGACCAAGGCGTGCCTTCATGTAGGAGGATATCGACTGCAGTCTGACCTCGAGAGGGATGGGATCCGCCAGGTCTACTTTGCCTAAGATGTGAAACATATGAATGTTTTGCATAATGTTTGAGAGGTTTTAGAAGTACTTAGGTGCATCAATGAGACTATAACCTCATAATGAAAAATGAATTTATTTTACACAATAAATATCTATCCGGTCTCTTGTAAAGAAAAATATAATTCTTTTGCATTCACCGTCGATAGCATGCTGCTCTGTTAAGACAGCAATAGCCAGTTCGATCCTGGCGAAGTGCTTCGTGAATAGGATTTTCTGTTTTTTTCTAAATATTAGGTCCCCTCTGGACGTGGGCGGTCATCATTCCTTTTATTTATTATCTTCACCCAATAAAAGGCCCAAGAGCTACTCAAGGTAGAGAGATACTGAATGAGATGTGTGATATGAAAGTAACAGGAAGAAATGTGAAGTGATAATTCGAAGATATGGTGGATAAATAACAATTAGCACGAGACGAAGACTTTATGATTAAAGTGTTCTGGGACCACACAGTTCTATAAAGTAGTGGTTCTTGGAAAAAAAATTGAATTGAAGTGCCCTTCTTAGCAAAGGAATACCGAGGGAATGAAGCTGATTCAACTCCGTAGGCGTAACAATGGCGAGTTTGGGCTGTAAAGGTTTGAGCTGGTGGAACTAAAGAATGGAGCTCATCTGAACATTTGCCGTGGAAATTAGCGATAGGTTTGCGAGTTTGCGCTGTCACGCATTCTTGGAAAAAGAGTGAGGAGTGGTTTCCACAATTGGAATTTAGAATTTTCCTTCTTTTAAACTGGTTTCCGCTCAAGGCTAGAGAACCCAGTCTCCTTTGCTATTTAACTCTTGACTGGTGGTGAGTAGAGAGAATTTCAGGTTTTTTTGAATTGCATTAGTGAGAAAGTGAATGCAACAGACTAGGCTGGAATTTGAACCCGGTTCGCAGATTCCACTTCATATACTGATATACGTTACACTACCTGAATATCTTTTTAGATATTTGATGTTTAGGTCGGTTGAATATTCTAAATATCTCGACGTGAATGTAATCATAGGCAAACTGGTTTCCAAATTTAATAAGAGTTCGGTGTCACTTTATAAAGACTTGCTCCAGTTTTTTTCCCAGTAAATATTATTATCCATCACAAACATTCACAAATGATTAGGTCACCGTGTTCATATTCTTAAACCCCACCCACGGACGTGTAAATCTTGCCAGACAATTGACTAACTGAGTTATGAAGGTCGAGTTACGATGAGGGTCTGGGATACCATGGGGGCGTAAAATATCACTTCGCATCGACATTTTAATCTTTGTAATTTTCGTATGACTAACGCCCAGATTTTTCTCAGTTGCACTATAAAAGCTTCCAGTGTTTGACCAGCACATAAATGCCCGTAGAGAAATAATAGAATTGTTGGCCAATCGTTTGCGAGGGAATATGACATTGAACATCTAACTTGAACCTGCGTTAAGCAGAGTAAATATCTACTGACACAGTAGCAGACATTGCCAAATACTAAACAATCTCTCTCTCTCTCTCTCTCTCTCTCTATCTATGTATACACATATCTTTAGCTATTTATATCTATCTACCGCTGTTTTTATCTTAGTTTTTGAATAGTAAATATAAATAAACTTATCAGCTGAGGGACTTTATCAAGGCAAATATAAGGATTTTATTTTGTAACAATTAATTATTTACAACAGAAAAATGTTAATTGATTTTAAATCTTTTAATCTTAGAAACATTCATGAATATTCCTAAGTTAGCTGAAAAGCCAGGCGAACTATGGTGGACACGAAGTGACTCAATTCAATGTGTAATAAACGAAAGGGAGTAAGTGATATTCTGGAATTTTATTATGCATGTTAGTATTTAAATTATTTTATTTTGGGATTAATTTACGTGTTATATATTTGGAATAGCATGTACTTCTGAATTTAATCGTTTTCTTTTAATGTTTAAAAACTTTTTTGTAGCCATTTGCCTTGGCTTGGGATGGTAGTAATTCTTTCAGGAAAGGAAATATTGGAAAAAAACTGGGGCGCAGATTTATATTTTGATAAGATTCGATAACAGCACTTTCGAGAATTTTCTTTCTAAGTAAGTTACTTGCTCTTTTAATAAGTGTGTCATTCTTTAGATCACAGTTATAGATGAATTCGTTTCTATGTATAACTGTATTAAATATCTACTGACACAATGGTGGATATTGCCAAATATTAGAAAATCTATCTATCTATCTATCTATCTATCTATCTATCTATCTGATGGATGTTATAACAAAGGAGCTAACTCGCTCTCTAAATGGAAGCCAACTCATGTGCTTTGATTGGAACTCTTTAGGACAACAGGGAAGAAAAAAGGATTTCAAAATGGCTAATATTTAACTATCAATCAACTGGTAATCACTGGTTATATTTTCCATCTATTTTTATCCAGTAGTTAATAAAACGGATAAAGGTTCGAAGTGTGTGTTTGTTCTTATTTGACACAAGTAAGCACACACCTAGCACCACAACAACTATCTCAGTAATTATGTCAGTTCATTGTGGAATTCAGATTTTCATATAGTCTGTCAGACATGGAGGAATAATGTGTTGTCATTCCGCCTCGCTGATCCATGACATCTTGCGAGAGATTTTTATGTTGTCCATCTTCTGAACTGGCTGCCCTATCAAGGATACTGTGTCTACTCTACCCTACAATTTTCCCCATAACTGGATAGAGAAAATAATATCTCAGTATTCGCATGTATCTATCTATTCATATATATGTATCACTGGTTTTATCTATCTTAGTTTTTGTACCAGAGTTAAGTGTAGTAAATATCTACTGACAAGGTGGCAGGTATAACCAAATCTTATCTATCTATCTATCTATCTATCTATCTATCTATCTATCTATCTATCTATCTATCTATCTATCAAAGTCGGTTCATATTTTATTTTGTCACACATTGAACTTTAACTACATTGTAAACTATTTTGTATTTGGTTGAAATATGAAAATTTCTTCGTTGCTACAATAACTTGGTTGAAGTTCTTCTGTCATAAGTGTAGATGTTTGGAATGTTTCTTGTGTCAGGAACAACCCATTAATCATTCATTTACTACAATATGTATACATAAATCATTTGACTTGATTACTTGCTCGGCTCTCATTCGACCAAGTGTACAGGGCTGAGCTTTTTTATTTACAATGATATTCCTTCGGTACAAGAGTCACTCAAGTTAGAGGGTTAAATAAGGAAAAGGCTTTAGAAGGAAACGGAAAACCCAATCGTAAACAGGAAAGAAGGGAGAAAATTCTACTCCTGTTCAAGAGACCGGGAGGAGTGTGAGCTGGACGATAGGCGAACCTATCTACTCCTATTGATGGAGCAGAGAAAAGAGATGAAGTGAATAGTTATTGAATAAAATTTCAGAGTTCAGGCAGAGCCGTTAAGAGTACAGAGCTGAAGCAGACGAGATAGACTTTAGAAGGAACCGGAAACCCAATCCTAAACAGGAAACAAGGGATAAACTTCTGTTCAAAAGACTGGGGAAGATTGTGAATCCGGCGATGGGCCATAATTCACCCTAAGCAAAGCGATAATGCCACTAAGGGTCTACTGGGGTGGGGAGAGAATGAAAAGACTTTAGAAGGAACCGGAAATCTAATACTGAACAGCAATCAAGAGACAAGCTTCTAGTCCTGTTCAAAAGACGAAGAGGGTGTTTATGACATCAATCCAACTTGTTACAAATATGTTACATAAGTTTATTTGAATAATATCAGGTCATCCCATAAGTTCTGTCCGAATTTTACCTTTTTTTTTAAATGAACGAAATTTAAAGAGTATTTTATAATGTCTAATAGAGCTGAACATTATTTTTATGTTTAGATGCATCTAAACTGATCAAATTTTATTTCAGAGAACAATAAAATTAAATTTTCTTTCATTAAAACCCTGCTAACATGGAAGTACCCAAGAATCATTTGAGGTACATAATGCTTTATGAGTTCAAGAAAGGAAACTCAGCAGCCGAAGCGGCTAGAAACATTCACTCAGTTTATGGAGAGGAATGTGTGAATGAAAGAACTTGCAGAAGATGGTTTGCAAAATTCAGAGGTGGAGATTTCACCCTTGAAGATGAAGATCGAAGAAAATCCTGCTTTATCAGTTGAGGAATAAGCAGTGGTTCTCAGTTCAAATTATACAACTGTTCATCGTCATCTTCAACAACTTGAAAAAGTTCCTAAACTTGGAAAATGCGTGCCTCATGAATTGTCTGAAAAAAACCTCAAATCCCCAGTTGACATCTGCTCTTCTCTCCATTCTCGCCAACTTGTTTCACCTTTTTTGGATAGACTTGTGACTGGCAACGAAAAATGGATCTTTTATCGAAATGTTAAGCGTCGTAGACAGTGGCTTGGTAAATGGGAAAGACCCCAGCCACAGCCGAGAAGGGAACTTCATGGGCAAAAGGTTCTTCTTTCAATCTGGTGGGATCGCCAAGGAATAATCCACTTTGAATCCTTACCACCTAACGCAACAATTAATGCTCAAATATACTGTCAGCAATTAGAGCGTTTGAACCAAGCTTTGAGGAAAAAACACCTGCTCTAGTGAATCGAAAAGAGGTGATGTTTCATCAGGACAATGCGCGACCCCACACAGCTAGGATCACGTCACAAAAGATCGAAGAACTTGGTTGGGAGAAAATTCCTCATCCACCTTATTCTCCCGATCTTGCTCCTTCAGACTACCATTTGTTCCGTAGCTTACAGAATCATTTGGAAGAAACAGCTTTTGTAACACAGGAAGAGGTTAAAACTGACATTTGTGAGTTCTTCGAATCAAAGCCAAAATAATTTTACAGTAATGGAATTAGTAAGCTTGTTAATAGATGGAAGGAAGTCATAGATAATCAGGGAAAATACATTGTTGATTGGATCTGTAATTAAATTTAACATTTGGTCACTTGTTTTCTTTATTCAAAATTCGGACAGAACTTATGGGATGACCTGATATCTAGAAAAAAATTGTTTTAAAAATTGCTAACCTCGTTCGGTTTCGTAAAACAATGGAGTATGTGCCAGGAGTTGGTCTACTTTTTGGTTGGGCTGCATCGTCTGTTGTGGTCTTACACCCCATATCTCAGAATGGTAGGTTCTGTTATAATTGCTGCATGTAAAAGCAGTCTCACTATCTGTGGGTGGTGATGCTGACGTCTGCTGTCTGCGATCCCAGATCTTTTCTCACTGCTACTCTTCGCTCTGGTAGTAATGAGCAGATTACAATCATTTACTGGACGTGTGTGCAGGTTATATTATTTAGGCCAAGAAATGACAGAAACAGAATCGAATTTAATGCCCTATAAAGAGCCTTTGTTCTAGAGAAGTTCGTCCCACTATAGACTGGGATCACCAAAGATGAAACCAAAAATGACTTTTCACCAAGTATCATATCACGTGCATCAGAGGCTTAACCTGAAAGTTGTCCTCATAGACTCACAGAGGGATCGTAGCTGCTCACCTCATGTAAACAGCTTGTTGCCGCAGTAGTGCTTGGGTTGTGCACACATGGGATAACCAGACAACAGGGGGATATATAAACGTTCATTTCAGAAGTAAAAGGCAAAGAGTTTCTCACATCATCGCGTGAAAGAGATTCTCCTTCGGAGAAAACCGCAAAACCACAAACCCCGACGCGCTGATATTAATTGATGAAAAGCGGAAGTGAATAAACAATTATTTTACGCATGAGAGATTTAGCGATTTCCTCTTTGTCGTCTGTATCCTTTAATCACAGTGTGAATGTCTGTCTGAATTTCCGCAATTTGGAGTTCTCATTATTTACGCCCGCAATATTGGCCTCATCATTTTTTTAAGGCAATTCACCCCAAGCAAGGCAGGAGTGCCAATAGCACACAAGGTGTTATAGAGGATTGAGAACAAGAGTAAAGAGGCGTGTTTAAGGAAAGGTTGCAGAGAAGTACGGGGGAACAAGCTCAGAGTGTCAGATGTCGATTGACATTACACTTGAATATTTGAAGATTATAGTCATCGGGGAAGCAAGTAAAAGGAATGGTATTCAAAAGACGGGAAGTGTGGGAGAAAAAGCTGTGTGAGAAGAGATGGTTACATTTAACCGTTTTGATAGTGAAAGGGTGGGACCGAGATGCCAGCCTGGTGGGACCGAGATGCCAGCCTAGTGGCACGCTTAAACTTATGTAGTCAGGGAACCAGCGAAAGTAGCTCGTCGGAACAGTTGCTACAAATATTTGTAGAGACAGAGGGAGGCCACGGCACGTCTGTGAGAATAGCGATTGTAGACTGGATGCCAGATCAGGACCTATCAGCTTGTTTATTCGTACTGGATTTTGTCAAGAACCTCGAGACGTATAGCGGGTGCACCAGGTCATATATGACAGCAATATTCCATGCAAGGACGGATGGCTGATTTATAAATTTGAAGGATTTACTCGGACGAGAAAAAGATTTCTGGACGACACAGAGAACCAACTTTTACACGTTTTATTTAATCTACGGTGGTACATTGTTTGCGTTGAACTGCCCACGTATGTGGATATCTTATTTTAGTATTGCTCAGTTATGAATCGCCCGTTTCCACTGATGCTGAGCACACACTACCCGGTCCAGAGATCGAACTCACAATTATTATGTCACAAAATTCACAAAATGTACGAAGCAAAGTCTTTTAACGCTATGTAATGGTATTAAGTTGTCACACATGAAATGACGCAATTTATAGGAAATTAATAAAACGCTTCTGAAATGTTAAATAACTAATTTATTTAATTGAAATAAGCACCATGTTGATGAATGACAGTTCTCCAGCGTACCTCTAAATTCTTGATCCCATCTTTAAAAAAACATTCTCATCTTTTGATGTAATAAACAGTTCAAATTCTTCGATTACTTCTTCCTTATTGGAGAATGTTTTATTGTGCATGAAAAGCTCAAAATACTTAAATAAGTGATGATCAGTAGGAGAGATATAGAGAGATATCAGGTGAATATGGAGGATTAGGCAAAATTTCATAATTCAGGCTATGCAGATTTTGGACAGTTGATTGAGAAACGTGCTACCGTGCGCTGTCGTACAGCAAATTTGGGACATCCCTATTTACAAGTCTAGGATGTTTCCTTTTCAATTTATCGTGCATACACTTAATTTCTCCACAGTACGAGGTTGCTGTTATTGTTTTCCCTTGAAACATGAATGAATAATGAATAACCCCTTTGAAAGACCACCATACAGTAAGCATTAGGTTACTGTATTTTAGGGTGCAGTGGAGGTTTTGGGTATTGTTTTGATGATTCCCTTTCATCTAACCATTCACCTACTCTCTTACTCTTGTCAAAGATAATCCCTTTCCCATCGCATTAAACGATGCAAAAATGGTTTCTTTTTTCCCAGTGTGTACACATATAGTAAGATTACTCGACACTGTTTCATTGTAATTATTTTCATTGTAAGTAACAATATATTGAAAGAAAAATTATCTGAGAAGAAAAAGAGTCAGGAGTAAGCCAAGATTTTTTTTATATACTAAGGAGGTTACTTCGTTAGACAAGCGGAGCAACAACCAACCAAAAAATGCGTCATTTCATGTGTGACAACCTAATAATTGTGAATTAAGCCAAAACGTGAATAAAGACGAAGACAATATTCCGCATGTAAATAACGTAAATAAGAAGATCAACAGTTTTAAAATAACAATTCGTAATTGACGGTCGGTCGCATATGGAATTGTGCAACCCTAATATTCCTTATTATTTTTACAGACTTCATTTAATTTCTAGAGACAAAGTTCAACTTGTTATTCTACAAATATATTATAGGCCAATATTCGGCTTGGAATTGATGTAGACGAAACCCAACTTGTAATATATTATTCTTGGACCATAACGAATTGTTCCAAACACTTCGTTATGCAACAAAAAATATAATTGTCTAATATTAGACCTGGTGTTCTGAGCTGATGGAGACAAAGCCTAAATAATTGGACATGGTCTTAAACAACACAGTATACCAAGCCTAATATAATATTCTTGGACCATAATGAATTGTTCCAAACACAACGTTGTCCTACAAAAGTATGACACCATGATTGTTTGGTTGGCGATCTACATTTTATTTCTAAAGAAAGAAAAATATTTTCATGTTAAAACAATGCGATACCGTGAATTTTGTGGTTCGTTTCACTTATGGAGAGGTGAGAAATTGTAAGCTTTGGTGGGATTAGTCATTAGCCAAAGTCTTAGGTTTGTTTAACTTAGGTGTTGTTTTCATTTGATGAATGAATTGTTCGTTAGAATGAGTGACACAAAGCAAATATTTACAGGTCACATTTGTTTTGATCAGGGATATGAAACACTGTCAGATGAAGGTAATAATTATACCTGTGGTAATCAGGTTAAATGCAGGTGAGATTTGGTGGGTGCGAGGAAAATGTTCCAGTGAAGGTGGATATGAGCGATGCAAGGCCACGCTTTTGATTGTCCCGCCGATGAGAGGAGGTCTGGAGTAGAGTTTCTCGTTTCCCCCTCTGACAGTTACAACACTGAGCCATTATTTTGATTAGATCATCAATCCTATTGGGTACTTGGGGGGGTCTTTCCTTCCACACCTTCAAGGCGTATAACACAAGACCATTAGTTAAGCATTATTATTGGCTGGCCAATCAGAGCAGTTCAATTGGTGTTTGGACACCGCCACCCCCTAAAAAACGCAGTCAGAGAAAGAGCAGAGAGGTAAGATGGAACTGGTCTCGCCGCTAAGTAGACCAACACTCTCGCTGTCGGATGACCGTTGTACCTGAATCAGCTAAAAGTCCTGTTCTCTGTGCTGTTTTTTTAAACTCCTTTCATCAGCTGCCTTTATTTCGATATTTGAACGACTCTGGGCTGTTTAGACATAACTACAATTGCCAGTCAACCTCTTCCACCCAGCTTAAGAATTCTTTATACGGGGAAACTTCTTCAAATTCATTTTGTTTATGTATTCATAATCTTAGCACCATAAATAAGTTATTTTTACACTTGTTAATGAGTGTTGTTGAAGTTAATTACATTTTCAAGCATAACCAGGACAAAGAGGAGTCAAATTTAATCTTCAACAGTTCCTTACTGATATTTCTATCGATATTGAAACACAACGTGGGTGCGCAGGATTGCTGCAGGGTGGGCTTGCTGGACATGGACCAAAGTAGGAGTGGCATTCAGTGAAACACGCAGCAACAGGGCAAGAAAAAAGTATTATAGTCTAATATAATGAATGTCGTCAACCAGCATCTGCAGGAATATCGGTAAAGAACTGTCGAAGATCAGGTTTGGTTTGGTTTGGTTTGTTTTACGGCATATCAACCTCAATGGGTCATTTAATGCCGACAACTTTTTTTTCCTGGTAATATTTTTGTTTTGTCAAAAATGTATTTCTGGTAATATTATTTTCAAAAACATATTGCTGGTAATAGTTTTTTTTTTTTTTTTTTTTAAATTTACTTCTGGTAATATGTTTTTACAAAGTATTTTTACACTTTTATAATGTTTTTATCTCAGTTTCGAGGTTAACTATTTGCCCATAGACCCTAACAGATGCTACCACCCCGTGTCAGCGTGGACCTGGGAATACCAGCAATTAAAAGGTGATTCCACGCTTCTCAAAACCTCCTGATCAGAGGCCTTGCTGTTGGACGTAGTTTATCGTTTTACCCAGGACACGGATGTAGTTTATCGTCATACCTAGGACGCAGATCAGGCTTGACTCCTCTCTGCCCTGGCTATGCTTGTGAAATTCTAGTCTAATATAGGATTGACGCCCTGAACTGTTGGACACAAAGCCCAAATAGTTGGACATGGTCTTAAACAAAATAGGGTGCTAAGCCTAATATAATATTCCTGGACCATAACGTATTGTTCCAAACACTTCATTATGCTAAAAAATATTATTGTCTCATATTAGGCTTGGTGTCGGGAGCTGATGGCGAAAAGACACAAATAGTTGTGAGTATGTTATAAATGCGTTTAATTGCTTTGCAATGAAAATTTTTATTCTTTAAAATTGCATTGGGGTAATCAGCCACATTTATCAAGAAATCTAGATTAAAAAAAAAACCCGAAAAGGTTAATTGGAGTTAAATCTTTTGTATGCCATCTTTTAGCGAGTTTTTTTTCACTATTTTATTATATTATAATATTTTAAACAGCTAATTCTACGGTACTTGTGATCTTCAAAGCTTACGTTCTATGTACTTTCGTGTGCTTTTCTCTTTCTCTCTGCGTGTGTAAATGTTATTAACATGAGATGAACATTGTTGTTTTTTCTGTTTTTATTCGCATGAGCTTTGTAGTCAGAGGTTAACATAAATGACCCAAGAAAAATCATGGATTCGATCAAAAGCAAGCAATCGCCGTTCGAAAGTTTTTATTCTCATGTACATATCTTAAAATTAAAACAATGTTTAACAGAATCCATAGTTGATCGGTTTTCTGGTGTTTCTAAAACCTTTTTCTTTTGATCCAGTTACATGTTATGTTTTCACATGCTATGTTTTTTGCAAAGATTTCCCAGGTATTTTTTTTTTTTTTTTTTTTAATTCTCAGGAAAATAATTTTACAAGATTCACATGGAAACAAATAGTTGTGACGTCAATGAGAACTCAGAGGAAATGCTTTTTTTTTTTTGTGCAAGTTATCAAGTACTAAGGTCCTTATTCTGACCGCTGAAATAGGTAATTACAAAAGAACGCCTGGCTTGTTTTACTAGATGCCTCGATTTAAGGTGACTTTTTATATAAATATAAAGCTGAACCAAGTAACTCGCTGGGGCGTATTTTGCAATTTAGAGAAGCAGACATTAATTATCTCTAATTTTTACTGGTCTCTTTCTGTTGTTAGTTTTGTATTAACAAAGACTTTTCAGATGCTCCGTAATACAGTGACTAGTAATCATTTCTCCCGGGGTTACTATAAAATATAAATGCTCGTTATTTCTCGATATGACTTAATTTCAGAAAACAACAACCACAGTGTTTTTCTTTCGGGGACATAATTGGTGAGCTCGCCATTAGTATAATATAAAAGAATCTTTCAGAGTCTGTCTATATTTCTGAGATGTAAATGTAATGTAAATAATGAAAAGAATCTTTGTCTTTGTCTTTATAGATCAAGCAGCTTACAGCCATATCACGTGAAACATCGAAGTTAACCAACGTCGAGCATGGTTAATATTTGATGGGTGACCGCTTCGGAAAACCAGGTGCTGTAAATTTGTATGTGCGGGAGGTATAGCTGACGGCCTTATAATGTTGAAACACAGGTTCTCGTATGATCACCAAAGTTAAGCACCATCGAGCCTGGCCAATACTTAGATGGGTGACCGCTTGGGTTAACCAGGTGCTGTAATTTTCGATGTGCTGGTGGTATTGTTTACGACTATACCACGTTGAAACACCAGTTCTTATACGACCACGGAAGTTAAGCAACGTCGATTCTGGTCAGTATATAGATGGGTGACCGCTTGGGAAGTATTGTTGGTATGGTTTACGATCATATTACGTTGGAACACCGGTTTTTGTACAATTACTGAAGTTAAACAATGTCGAGCTTGGTCAGGTCTTACATGTGTGAGCGCTTGGGAAAACCAGGTACTGTTATCCTGATGTGCGGTGTGTGTGTGGGGTGGGGTGGGGTAAGGCTTACGACCATATCACGTTGAAACATCGGTTCATGTGCAATTAACGAAGTTAAACAACGTCAGTGCATATATGGGTAAACGCATGGGAACACCAGATGCTGTAACCATGGATGTGCGGGTGGTGTAACGTTGGGAATTGGAGATTCGAGAGCCGAGTTTCAGTTCCAGTCGGTGTCGTTATATTCACTAAGGCGCAAATACTCTTAAGAAAGGCATGAATCCATCTCTTCTACCCCCTAGAAGCTAAGGGTTAATTAGTAGGAACTGTATCAATAAATCATTATTATCTCCAAAAAAATATTGATTAATTTGTTATTTATGGCTTATCAACCTTTTCAGGTTATTTAAAGCCAGAAATAAAGCAGAAACATTACTAAGAAGCGAGAGCAATAAAAGTATAATCAGGAAGACAGTAGATAACGATTGTAATTGCATTTAAAATTTTGTAGATTAACTAGAAAGCATGGAGTCGGAAGTGAGATCTACAGGGGAGAAGTGCGAGAAAAGAAGCTCTTAGCTGTACTTAGGGTTACATCTAGCCAATTCAACTGTAAATTGATGAGACCTTATTGGCAGTTTTGTTCTACACTTAAATTCATAAAGTCTACGTACCATAGCGAAGAGCTCATCGAAGCAATTACCATGAAACTATTTATTGAAAAGGTAAACAACTTTACAGCAGTGGGAAAGTGACTGAAGCCAAGACGCCAGATCGAGACCAATAATATTGCTGATTCTTTGGATTTTATCAAGAATCTTTTATAGCAGGAGCACCGGACCATATGTGGCAGCGTTAATCTAATCATGGACGAATGGTAGACATATAGATATATAGGATAGATTCTGAAGAGAAAAATTGTCTCGCACAACATAATGAACCGACTTTCTTAGCAGCTGATCTTGCAATGGATTCAATATAGTCTTTCCACTTCATGTGAGCTGAGAACGTTAGCCCGAGAAGGCGCAATCAGTCACTTTCTTGGAGGATAGCATCAGTCATGATAATGGACGATAGAAAGTGCGACGAGAATGCATTTTCATGCGGGATTTTTAAAAATAAAACTTGTACAGTAAGATAATAAGAAAACTTATCAGGATTAATTAACGGTGGACGCAAAATCAACCATACACACTCCGCAGAGATCAGAGGGTGGCGAAGATTTTTTGATGGTGGGCTGAATTATTGTTGTCCCTGTGCCAAGTGAGCAGTGATACAATGAAAACACGAGTTTCACAACGACTATATAAATAAAAATCCTACAAGCACACGCTATTTGTACATTTATTTGCCTATTCGGCACATTTTGTGATCAGGGAGCAGAAATCTATGAGAAATAAGCTTAATAATTAATACATTTTTTAAACGATTTATGAGATTTGTACAGCTGAAGAAATTACTTTACAACAATAAAAAGATTCTCAATAAATCTCGCGAAACATTTATAGTGAATCGTAGAAAGGACGTCAGACTGTATGCAATCCCACAAGTTTGGCTATGTCGATAAACCCTACCGGCAGCAAGGTCTCTGATTGTAAGATCTGAGGTTTTGTGGGGCGTGGAACCACCTCTTATTTGCTGTTGTTCCCAGGTTCACCCTGACCCGTGGTGGTAGCACCTGTCAGGGTCTCAGCTATGAGTAAATAGTGAAACCCCCAAACAAAAGCAAAAGACTATGAAAGTATAAAAATACATTTTATAGTAAAAATACTAGCAATACATTTTTATATAAAAATTTACCAACAATAAACATATTAACAAATTGTAGTTTTAAAATACTACCGTGTTTAAATCCGTTTTAAAATGCTATCAAAAAACAAAAATGAATTCTTTCTTGATATGAATTCATATAATACCCGATAATTCCTTAAATCAAAACATATTCCAAAATATAAATTCAACACAAAACATATTAACGCCTCTAGTAATTATGTTCACACAAACATGTACAAGCACAAAAGCTGAGTATCATCTACCATGCATTCAATTGTGAAAGCAGAATAACAGATATTTTTATTACCGCCAATTCCCCCCCCCCAAAGTTAAATTTCGGGATTAAATGACCCGTAAATGAGTTGATATACTGTTAAACAGACAAATCAACCATTTACAAAAAAATATCCAAAAGTTTTGAGACTTTTTCAGGAAAGACATTTATATCAAAGACGTACAAAACTTTAATCCCTTTCAAAGTCAGATCCGCTGACTTCATTGCACTTGTAGCGCTCAAACAAATCTGTGAAGGTCCCATAGAATTCATCGAAAGTGAAGGTGCCCAGGATCCTTGTCATAGCCTTCTCAGTGTTTTCCAAACAACTATCGCTGGTGTTCTCCAGAGAGCAAGGTCTGGACGGAGGGTGAGGGAAAATTTTGGTGTCCATCTGATTATATGAATATTGTTCGAAAATAATTGTTCGAATTTTAAATTCTTTGAATGAAAATTAATCGAAAGGAAAATTATACTAAATGATAATTATTCTAAATGCAAAATTCTTTATTGCAATAAAAATGTCAAAATTAAAAGAGGAAATACACAAATGATAATTATTTGAAATACAAATATCATTAATAAAACAATTTAGTAAGAAAAAATCCTTCTAACCTTAAGTTATATGATACTGCAGGTAAATAATCAACTACTGAAGAATCCTCTTTAAAGGATGTCACTAAGTTTTTAAGTTTTCAATTGACATCGTAGTATTTCTTGGCGCTCTTGACATTTTGGCAACCTGCTCTTCATTTTGGAATATGAAGTTCTTGCAAATCCTATTCTCTTTTAAGGGAATCTAAGAATTTCCATATTGTCAAATGATGGAATGACACTTGCTGCAAAAAACAAAACAAAACCAAAGACAACAAAAAAACAAAACCTATGCCATCCTTCAAGGGCGTTATTAATTCTATGTAAATCAGCCTTGACTCCTCAAAGCAAAACGACATAAGTATTTCAAACAGGTATTTCAAATAATTATCATTTACTATAATTGTTCTTGAGATTAACTTTTATTCAAACAATTTACAATTCGAATAAATGTTTTCGAACAATTATTTTCGATTAAAATTTTTGGATGTGGTGTATCTCTATCAACACAAAAGTTTATTGCATAGCGAGCATTCAAACTGTCTTCCCGTCCTGACTGCATTACGTGTTATGTAGGGTGTGTTCAAACAAATTTGACAGCATTCTCTTTCAATTTAAAATAACAAAAGTTAGCAGACTAGCTTATTAGAATTATAGTAATGATATATAACATTACAATGGCGTAAGACAGTTATAACGAAAACAAACAAAGCCATTTAAATGACATGTCCAGTGAGGGTGTAGAACGTCATACCTCTTCCACAGATTCCCTTTTCTTGACGATCTGTGGATAAGTAGAACTTTTCTTTTAATCATTTCACCCCAAGTAAGGCGATAATGTTACTAAGATGCAAGAGACCGCCAGGAGTGAAAGAAAATGATAAAGAGTTTAGAATGAAGCTAGAACTTAACCATAAACAGGAAACAAGGGACAAATCGCTATTCCTGTTTAAACGACCAGGGTGGAGTATGAACCGGACGACAGGCGAATCTATTTCTATTGAGGAAAAAAAGTAAACGTAATTTCAGAGTTTATGAGCAGACGTTAAATTTATAGAGTTGAAGTTGACTTTAGAAGAAATCGGAAAGCCAATCGTAAACAGGAGTCAAGGGATAAACATTTACTTCTGTTCAAATGACCGGGGAGGTGTACAAACAGACGAAATATACCCATTCCTTTTGATAAAAATTAAAGAAAATACAAAAATAAATATGAAAAATTAATTGTAAATAAATTTTCAGAATTTTGCGAAGATCTTGCATATAATAAAATAAAGATAAAAGACAGAAGAATAATAGAATGGATTTGTCCTTCTCATAGACTTGTTAATAATTATTTTAAATGCCGCATCCATTGAGGACGTAGGCTGTCATAAATCTTTCCGTATATTTCTTTTTTCTTGACTGTGGATGGCCAGATGACAAGTAATTTTTTCTTGTTGCGTTCTCCACAGTTTTTCTAGTTTACCATTTAATCCATCCATAGTTGTATGGACAAGACACGAATCTATGCTTTTCTTGTGACTAATAATTTGAAAGTGAATGCAATTTCCGAACATATAGTTTAATGCCGAATCTTCAAACTTAGTTCACCGATTTTATTTGTCACGCTGCTGACTTACGTCATTCCGGTAGATTAATTATTTCTAATGGAAAACATAGAAGAGAATCAAGTCTTAATAAATCTTGAGCACATGGTAGCCCATTCGACTAGACGTCGCCTCCCGATCCACCTGTTTGGAATCAGTGACATGAATTTCCTTGATCTAGGGCAATTTAAAAGGATTGTTTTCTAACAGTCCGTTAAATTGAGTTCCTTGACAGACCTGTTTCCTTTGATAATTGTTTTACTGAAATTTGGAGGTTATTTTATCGGTGCTAAAATGTTTCTTCGTTACGGTTCAGAATATAACTTAGCCTTAGGCTTTTAGCAATTTCAATAGGAAAATGATGGCATTTGCTTCATCGCTTAAATTCATAAAGTCCACATACTCTCTTTGGTTTTCTTAGTTTAAATGAAAGAAAGACAAATTCCAAGACATTTTTCTCACATACAGTTTTGTCTTTCTTTCATTCAAACTGAGGAAGCCAAAGAGATTATACGCTTCCGTGGCAAAACGCGTCTTAGATAAAATTTTCCATTTTGTTTTATCGTCTTTCACTTTTATTTCAGATACTATTATTCATCCTACAAACACACACACGCACATACACACACTTACACACACACACGCACATACACACAAAAATGATCAAACCTGAAGATTGAGAGGGGGAGGCTTCTTGGGAAAATATCTGCACGCATTTACATGTTTTGAGTCCGGCTGCAACAATTTATAATACCAAGAATTAGAGAAGGTTTTCGAGATGAGGAATTTTATTTTCAGTAAGATGGTGCATCATCACACTACCATCGGGATATACAATCATACCTGAATGAAATCTTACTCAACCGATGAACCTCAGCCCGTTTAGACATTTTCTTGTGGGGATAATTAAAAGATAAAGTTTATGCTACAAATCCAGCAACAATCACTGACATGAAAGTTTCCATAGAGCAAGTATACAGCCAAATAGCTACCGAAATGTTGTTTTTTTACATTAAGGTTAACCCTGTAGAAGGCCCGGGCGCAATTCGGGTTAGAGGGTTATATCAGAAGGCAGTTTGTATGGATAGGAGGGGAAAGTAACGGTAAACTCTAAACTTGAACAGGTTAAGCTTGTAGTGATGGGGGAATTCCTCTTGGGAGCCGGTTTCACATAGAAGTGGTTCGCAGGAAGAAGTTGTTTGACTGGAATTTCTCATCAATGAAATACGGAGGGGATGCATACATTTTTGAGACACCATTTTAAAATATATACATACATATATATATATATATATATATATATTGTTTTCTCCGAAAAGATTGGAACGGCAAGGCCAATTCCTTTGTTTTTTTTTGTTCTCTGAAGACATTTAGGTTTAAGATGAAAAGGTGAATATGAGTCAAGAGGTCTGAATTTCGGCTTTTATTTCCTGATATTTACATTTAGATGCGTTGAACAATTTCGCCTTTTCGAATGTTATTATAGCGTATACGTCGTATCTGAAATAGACGCCCCGTTTTATTTATTAAACAGTCAAAATTCTGTCTATTGGTGTGCGCATTTGATAAAATCATTTTCTTTACTAAGATTTGTCGAATGCGGAGACCGGTAGACATAATTCACACTGTTTGACAAATAAAAATAGCGTTTCTATTTCAACACTGAGCAGAGCCTCCGTTCTAAGGGGAAAAACTTTCAGTGATAGCCCAGATGAGTCGATTTCTGAGCAAAGCACTGTGCCGTATTTGCAGTAGATGTCAATACTTCCAATGGATTGAAGAGAGGAGGGACTGGGGATTTGTTTTTGTTCAGCACATTCTTGCAGAGCCGCCGGTAATCTCTAGAACCGAAGTTGTGAGCGGCTATATGGTGTCTCTATCAGCGAATAGTACCTTTGCTTCTTTGAGTATACGCTTGCTCTCATTACGAGCAACGACAAAGAGACTTATGTTACAACTGGACCTGTCGCTCTGGTATAGACGGAATAAGTGATTCATGTGGGTTATAGCGGCTGAACAGGCAGAAGAATCACTCTGATTGGAGTGAAATGATTAATATATATATATATATATATATATATATATATATATATATATATATATATATATATTATGGGGTCCACCCCTTTTTCATATAAGTGGACTCTTCCAAGTGTACCTGGACTGCTGCCGTTAAATACCCAGAGTTACAGTAGTGGCCAGGAGTCGAAGAGTGTGAAGTAACCTCTTGTAGAAGTCAGTTACAAGCACGTACACTCTAAGGAAGTCCTACTTCGAGACTGTATATATCTATCTGTATTTGCTACTAACCACGTTCCTGGACTTACTAACAGTATTACTCTTTGTATGATTGTGTAAATACATTTTATTTCTTATATTTAATTATTGCGTTTGTCATTCCTTGGAGACCGAATTCATCTCGGAATCCACAACAACTTGGCGAACGAAGATTCGAAACTCACGCGGATAACCACAACAACTTGGCGAACGAGGTTTTGAAACTAACACGGGGAAAGAAAAACTTTTCGTACGCCTAACCAACAAACAACTTGGGGAACACACGCAAAAAACTAATCAACAAAAGAAAAATCCTTCCCTCGTCGTTACAACAACAAATTAGCGACAAACAATTTCAAGGAGTAAAAATACATAAAATCGAGTTATCATGGAAGATTTTAAAAATATGTTGGTAGAACTGATAAAATACCAAAATGATCAACAGTTACAAGAAAATATTCTCTAGATGAGGACAAAAATTTTGGAGATTACTTCAGAAGACATGAAGACATCTTTAACATAGACTGTCAAAATTGGACAGAAGCAAAAAAGCTACGTCTATTGCTTAGAAAATTAGGAACTGAAGAATATACAAAGTTCCTGGACTTACTAACAGTATTACTCTTTGTATGATTGTGTAAATACATTTTATTTCTTATATTTAATTATTGCGTTTGTCATTCCTTGGAGAGCGAATTATCTCGGAATCCACAACAATATATATATATATATTTAGGCACAACTATACTTAAACATCAAAACAATAAATAAAAACTAAAAATTCTTGAAGCTAAATACATAAAACAGTTGAAACCTAACCCGAACAAAATGAAATATCCACAAATATTCTTAAAAGCCTATAATTGATAACAGAAGCTATTGGTTTATACCAACGGCTTCCCATACTTAATAATTCCCATACTTAATAATTCACGTTTTCACTCTCGCATGGCTATGTGTGACGTCAGCTGCGGTGCGATTTTCGCTTCCGCGTCTCGTATACACGAGTTTGTCGTTGCATGGACATCTTTCATGCAACAAAAACAGACTATCATTATTGTTTTCTCCGTGTATTGTTTAATATATTGAAATGTAATTGTTTTCTTTGATGTTGGCTTATGTAAGCCGAAAGCTTAGATAGGATTAAAAACATGTATCAATATGGTGATTTTCTTTCATCTTTTAATGATAATGTTATTAAGCTTATTTGACAATATGAAAGGAATTCACTTAAAATAAATAAAGACTTGTCTATATTATTTAATGAAATATGCATCAATATATATATATATATATATATATATATATATATATATATATATATATATATATATATATATATATATTAAATAGAAACTTTCTGGTGCGTGTTATGTCACCATTTAGTAGCCATTATTCTCAGATCGACTCTGTACCAGAAAGGTACTTACTTGTTAGGCTCTTATCTATGGGTCAAATAGATCTGTCTATAAAAAATCGTAGCGGTGACCTGTTCAATCAATTGGGTGTGAAAAATCTTTTTTAAGTCATTCATTTAGGAGAAGGCATTCGGATATAAAACCTTCGACATCTCAATTGGTGCAAACTTGTTCTGCTGTTTGGATAAAAGCTATCATTATAAAGTCCTAAAATGGAAACAAAAACATAGCACCAGGAAGCGACAGTTGAAATTTCTAGAGCACATAATAAGGAAAGAGGGCTTGGAAAATCTGATACTCACAAGACAGATTGAAGGCAAGAGGGATAGAGTAAAACAATACCTAAGTCACCTAGCAAGCTTGAGTAAATGGGTGGCTGAACAAGGTTTAGGAGAAACAACAAAAAGCTAAAGAGCTACGAAGGACAGGAAATTGTGGAGATCCATGATCGTCTACGTCCTGAGGGAACACGGCATATAAAAAAGAAAAAGCAGTAATGTTATGACAAGCAATAACCCTCACCCTTCATGACAGCAGTGTTTGACTATTAACCCGACTATTACGTATCCACCCATGAGTGGGTGGGAATGTCCGTTCTCATGACATAGATATATCCGTTATGATGAAAGCGAAAAAATAAAAAAAAAAAAAAATAAAATAAAGATAACTTTGGTTTTCCGACCAGTTGTATATAATCTTATTAATTCTATGAGGCTTGTTTTTGCTAGTTTGGTTAAATCGTTTGATCTAACGAACGCAACAAAATCTTCGTTTTTTTAAGTTTATTTATGAATTGGAAAGCATTCGTAATAAATTAGGTCACCAAAACAATTCGTTGGAGCAGACGATTGTAACGACGCCTATTACACAATATTAGAAGAAATTCTGATTTGTAGAACTCTATTTCGACTTCTAGATTCCCTGTCGACTACAATCTCCAAAAATATAGATGCAGCGTCAGTTGTCATCGTTTGTCTTTTTGGATTCTGTGCATTTATTATCCAGCCTCCCACCAATTGCGTTTTCTCATTTTCTTTTACTTTCAGGAACCATTTGCTTTTTAGTGGCTTTATCGCCTTTCTTGCCGCGAAATTATCAAAAAATATCTTCGAATTTTACTCAGCTGTAGATAGCTTGTACAACTGCTCGATGTTTACAAGCTTAAGAGGAAACTTTAGTATCTAGGAATATCGGTTTCATGGGAATTTACGAATCGATATTTAAGATAAATGATTTACTTTGGTTGAAAAGTGGAGTTAGGACTAGAATCTGAAAGTAAGAAAATCATAATATTATCTTTAATTCTTATTGTTGAAGCATTGTCTACCATTTTTTGACTACTAGTTCTCTCTTACTAATTATACTTGCTTTATTTCCATTATTGCTATTAGTAGTAATAATATTATCTTGAATTTTTATTGATGAAGCATTTTCAGCTGTTATTAATTTGTCATTAGAATTTCTTTTAGTATTTATTCTTCTAGTATTTTAATATTTCTTTTAGTATTTCTTTGATTAATGTCAGTTGCTTTTCATCTTCGAGTAATATTGAGTTTTTATAAGATTAACCCTTGTCAATTGTGATGAGTTCTGTATAATATTTCTTTCATAATTTCTTTATTTTAAATGGATTCTCAAATGTGAGTAGATATTTTTTATTTATTTAATTAATAGTATATTTATTTATTTACATCTACCGGCCTGAATATTCGAGAAATTTTGTTAGAAAAATATGCGTCCTCAGGCAGGATTCGAACTTCGTATGGCTGCTTGTTCAACATTTGGATATATTTGTATTATGCTGTTACTTGATTTAAGCTTTCGGTTCACATGAACTATCTTCAGTGTGGTTATATGGACATTTAAACAAAGATAATCACCACCAATATGATATAACAGACGGGAAACAACAGACGCAGGTCGTAAATTCATGATGTGGTTTTATGACGTCATACCACGTGAGAGACCGAAATATTAACAACAGAACCATATGTCTAGATGCAATATAATGTGTTGTGACTAGTTTGAAATCTAATTATATATATATATATATATATATATATATATATATATATATATATATATTGGGTCGTAATGTGATTGTAGGTAACGGAGAAGGAATTCGCTTCCGTTTTTGTATCTGGAAATGATCGGCGATCTTTTCTTCATGACTCTATACTATTCTGGAAAGGTGATGATTGTCATTTTCTCCTTTAGGCAAAGGTTGCATGGTTCTAAGATGTTTTATGTTGGCGCTTTCATCTTATTTTCCATATTATTTTCGCTTTGCTTTGGTTCGTGCAGGTTACATATATATGTTACAAGTGGTGTTTTTAGTGCTCAACGCAGCAGTCTTTCGAAGTGAAGCTAAAATTTAAACCAAACAGGATAAAATATGCAACCAAAAACATCGTCTCATTTAATTCGCTGTACAACTGAAACGTAATAAAATATATTCACCAAAATCATCTGCTAACATTTCCACAAATCAAGCAAACTGTACACTGGAGAACTTAGTTATAGCCGCAGTGAAAATATGCTAGAAATAATTTGAAAAACACAACAGTAAAAACATCATTCTACCAAAAACACCCACAGCTGTATCTGCCGAACAAAGCAGAAATGACTACTAAGCTATAATTGCCTACAAACAAGGTACTGTAAGCTCTAAATGAAAACAAGAAAAATGCATATCAGAACAAGGGAAGAAGAGAAGCTACTCGCATCAAACGTCATTTAAAAACAAAAGTATAAACATTAAAATAGCACAACACTCTCAAAATATATATGGGGACTCAAAAAATGTCAAGGTTAGAAATATGCCTAACGTTGAGGAATAAGCTTTCTCCTAAGTACTTAGTGCCCTATATAGAGAGTTCACATAAAGCGTAGTAACTTATGGTTTGATGATTAAAAAATGAATCAGCATAACTCAAACTCCAAAATCAGTACTTAAATGATCAACATCAGATATTTTGGTAAATGTTAAATTAACTTGAGAAAGGATGTATTGAACTTTAGGATAAACTATCTCCGTAATATTGCAGCAGCATTCTATTGTCACCAAAGTATTTTCAAATCTTTCTCGAATTTCCAATACTTCAATGTTTCTTTTCAAGAACGTACTGAAGAATTAGTTTCCTTAAGGATTTTTGTCATTGTTAATATAGGGGGTTGTTCGAAAAAATAATGTCCGATTTTAGAATCAACTTTTGTTCTTGAAATAAATGTCAAACTTTCAATGAATTCATGTGGAAACCATTTATCGTAATTCTTCACTTTGCCAATTTTCTTGACATGATCCGATATTGTTAAAATGCTGACATCCATTATCTGAGACATTTTCCTGACACTTTGACGTGGATTTTATTCGACTAATTTTTTCAGATGTTGATTATCAATTGCAGAGGGACGTCCTCTACCACCATGATCTCCAGAACTCGTATCTCTACTGCGTAACTTCAAAAACGATCGTTGTAATATCCAATCACAAGTGCATCCTTCACCCTATGCTCTGTTAATGTTGGTAGCAGTTTCAGAAACATTCTAACCAAACTTGAGCTCATAAAAAAAGTAATGTATAATGTTTTAAGTTAAATTCTAAAAGAGATTGATATCAAATTAACAAAGAGGACACTTTAATATGTAGGAATTAGTAATATTGTGCAAATGTTATAATAATATATTAGAACATAAGAAGATTTATTCTAAAATTTAACATCATTTTCCGACCAACATATTAACAATAATTACATTTTTGACTAATAAATTGTATGTTTATTACATTTGAAATATCTATCTATCTACTGTATATATATATATATATATATATATATATATATATATATATATATATATATATATATATATATATATATATGTGCAAAGAAGGACGAAAGGAAATCACCATATTGATACATGTTTAAATCCAGTCTAAGCTTTCGGCTTACATAAGGCATTATCAAAGATGACAATTACTTTTCAATATATCAACCTGTACACGGAAAAATAATGATAGCCTGTGTTTGTTGCACGAAAAATTTCAAAGCAACGACTAACTCGTGTATACGAGACGCGGAAGCGAAAATCGCGTCGCAGCTCGTGACGTCACACATGACCACGCGGCTTATGTAAGCCAAAAGCTTAGATTGGGTTTAAACATGTATCAATATATATACATATATATATATATATATATATATATATATATATATATATATATATATATATATATATATATATATATATAATCATTTGATTCCAAGCAAGGCGATAATATCACTAAGACGTAAAGGGTTACTTGGAGTGAAAGAAATGAGAAAATTTTAGTGAGGAGAAAGAACAATAAAAAACAGGTTCATGAAGACAGAAGATGGTGATTGACGTTGCATCTAAATTTTTGAAGATTGTAGGTGGCAGGGAAGCAAGAAACGAGAAGAGAATTCCAAATTTGAGAATTGCGAGATAAGAAACTATTAGAATAGAACTTACTGTTACTTCTACCAATTTTAACAGTAAAAAGATATATATATATGTAGGGGAATAAGCATGTGAAAAGTGAAGAAGGAAATAATCTTCAAACACGGCTCTACAGATTTTAAATAAATTTTATCACTGAGCATTAGTTTTCATTCAAGTTGAAAGAAATGGATTACAAAGATCGTTGCGAAATGAAGTCCCAGAAAAATATTTAGTTTTCTTATTTACAACACAGAATAAATTGCGTTCGTATGATAGAAGAAACAGAAGGTGTGCACATAAGGAGTGTTTCACGTATTTACGTTATTTTCTGAATGCGCGTAATTTTCTAGTAGTCTATAACTACTACTAACATATTTTTTACATAACTTCGTTCGTATGTTTCAAGTGTGCTTAATTTACTTTTAAAATCGCCAGGCATTTGTAATAAGTTACTCGACAAAATATGTGAAATACTGAGTAATAAATTATCCGAAATGTTTTGAATAATCAGCTGTGTACAATTATGGTCAACGGTTTACGGAAAAATAAAAATCAACATCACGAATGTTTATAGAAAGCAGATAATCTCGAAGAAGTTAAAATCTAGCTTACTAAACTCATAAGTTCATTGGTTAATAAATATTTTTCCCAGTTTTTAAATATGTATTTTCAGGAGGGAAAATTTGATCATGTTCTGGAGTGATCCCTCACGTTTCGTGGCAGACAACAAACATGATTGTTCGATTATTCAAATGCTTCAGCGCGTTTAAAGTAAAATCGCCGATTGGTTAATAAATGTGAATGTAGAAATTCCAATCTGGAGCCTATGTTTTGCACAAAATGAGTTAATTGAGGTTTTGAGTGATATTACATAAATCTGTAGAATTTTTTTATAATTTTTAACGGACTTCCACATACACACAAATATATATATATATATACATATGTTTATATGTGTGTGTGTGTGTGTGTGCGAGGGAGAGCGAGAGAGAGTAAGAGAGAGAGAGAGAAAGAGAGTGAGAAAGAGAGAGAGAAAGAGAGAGAGAGAGAGAGGGTGCTAGAAAATTTTCGGTCCCGTCTACTCCGCAAAATTTGATCAAATTTTCAACCATCAGATTTTTTTTATTTTCCTACGTTTTTTCCCTACAAAATTGAAAGCAGATTCTTTTTTTTTTTCTGAAGCTTTTACACTTGCATAATATCATTTTCTTGACCTTCAATGAAAAAAAGAATTGTAAAAGGGAAAGCAAGTGGCTGAAGAAATATGATTGCTTTATTGCGCTGCAGGTGGGATTGACAAGAAAAAAAAAAGTGTTACTCCACCCACTAAACCCACGTAGTTTTCTGTAAAAATTGCTTTGCTGTGAACGAGATTTTACGAGATTTCTTCAAATGTTAATGCGTAAAGATCTTCGGCATCTGTCAAATGTAATAAACAAATCCCATTGTTATAGATACAAGATTTGATGAATTCCAATATTCAATAGCAATTCCAATATTATATTATGTCGAGTTATATTGCGCATTTCAATGTCTTTGAAATATAGCAAGTGTTTTAACAGAGAACGGAAAATGAAACACCGAAATCTGAAAGCGCATTGAATTAGCGACAGTTGCATTCCAAAAGTTAAGCAAAATATTAAAAGACAGGAACAATGCGTTAGATGCAAAGAATGCCGAACTGCTAAGTAATATCAGTTCTACTCTATGCCAGCGAATGCCGGACAATCTCCTCTCAGACGAAGAAATATCTGAGGCAACAGAAATGTCGTTGTACAGAAGGATGGTGAGGATATGGAGGATTAGACATGCTTTAAGGAAAATGAAACAAAAAGAACGCTTATATCTAGAATTAGAAAGAGACAGTTGAAATGTCTCGGACACGCAATGAGAAAAGACAGCTGGGAGAATGTAACATTCGCAAGATATACTGAAGACAATTGTAACTTATATAACAATCTTGTCGAAGTGGATGACAGGACAGGGAATGGGAGGGAGGGAGGGAGGGTGGTTAAAATACACCCTTTACGAAGAATTACAAAGGATAGGAAGAGAGAGCCATCATCCCACGTCTTAAAAGAAGATTAATCATCTGATGTCTCTAAACTTTATATGAAAGCCATAAAGTATAAGCATAGGAATTTCTGTTTATAATACCTGTTTTTATAAGTAAATATTTACAGTAACTTATTTGGATGTGTGACATTACATTAAGTAACTTGAGTATTGTTCATCATCATATTGTAAATAAATAGATATAAATATATATATATATATACTAATTTCTTATTACAATAAAAGTTATTTTTGATGAGCACATGCCTTTGAGTTCTTATTTCTGTTTGTTTTTAAACAGTGAAATTAATAATAACCGTCCTAAGTTGAGAAGCCATACTAAAGAAAAGTGCCTTTCACAGGAACTGAACCTGTATCTCTCTCCCCATCAGAGAAACTGCTTCCGTAGCTGAAACGTGCCATTCCGGATGTAAAGGATACAGGTTTGATTCTGCGCTACGTAATGTTAAATTTGAAAAAAAAAGTAGAAAAGTTAATAAAATTAATGGTTAAAAGTCTGATGACGTTTATAGAAGTTAAGAGATCAAGATTCGCCCGTAAAAATGAAATAATAATTGATTTAATTCGATTCTGTGTTATTCAAATATAGATTTTGATTGTCTATATCTTTGGGGTTTATTTATAAAATAAACTTCATGTTATTCATAGTTCGTTTGCCAAGTAAAACCTGATAGACCCCGAATAAGTTACAAGTATTTTTTTAAATGATGATAGATATTGTAAGCTTAAACTCCCACGATATACTGGTCATACAAATAACAGATTATTCTGAAACTTTTACCAACATTGATTGGATAATTTCTATAATTTCGATTTTTTTGGGAGCATTAAATATAACATAAGATGAATACCAATTTCAATCCAAAATACTAATTTCAACAGTAAATACTTATTCCATTTATATGACTAATTCCTATTTATTTTCTTAAAAGTATATTTTAACTGTTTTAAAGATTTTCTTAGCAAGATTACAAATAAAATCATTTGTATATTCTGTACTTGCTGTCTTTATTGACTGACAATGGCACATCATATTTCCAGTAAGTAAGCAAATAAATACTTTTATTTCTTTTAGTTTTTACATAAATAATAAATAAATGTTTGCAATCAATTGCAAATGCTTCAAGTGTTATGTGAGATTCAAACTGACGAGCAAGAAAAAAAGAGTGAGAGGAAGAGAGAAATAAATAAATTAGATTTTGCCTTTTTTTTATCTGTTTCTCAAAAAAGAAATTCGGAATTACATTATAACTGATGTTCAAGGAAATTGCCTATTTTTCATTGGCGGCAGTTGTCTTTGCCGTTGTTTACTTGCGAGATAAACTGTTTTCAGATTTTGATTGTTGCTTTCGGAATAACACTTTTCAGATTGACTGTTATCTTCGGAATAAATGTTTTTAGAATTTGATTGGTATTTTCGTGATAAATATTTTCATTTTTAGATTGTTCTCGTGATTTCCCGATGTCGATTGATGTTTGTGGGGATCCCTTTTCCCATTATGTTGGTGTTTTCGGGATGTCTGCTTTTAGAATTAGGTTGGTGTTTTCGGAATAACACTTTTCCTATTTGGATTGTTTTTTTTTTTTCCGAATTACACTTTTTAGATTTAAATTGGTGTTTTCAGTATAACAAATTTAAGATTTTGATTTGTATTTTCGGGATAACACTTTTCATATTTAAATTAGAGTTTTTGGGATAATTGTTTGTAGGGAATATTTTTAGATTTTGATGATTATGGGATAATTGTTTTTATATTTTGATTTGTATTTTCGGGATAACATTTTTCAGATTTTAACTTAGGTTTCTGAGAAAATTGTTTTTACATTTAGATTGGCATTTTCGGGATATTTCGATTAATGCTTCCTGGGTAACTGTCTTTAGAGTTTCATATTTGTGCAAAAGACTTTTCATATTTAGTTTGATGTTTTCATAATAACTGTTTTTAGATTTTTATTGCCATTTTCCTGAACAACTGTTTTCAAATTAAGATTGCTGCTTTCAGGATAATACGTTTCAGACTTTGTTTCCTGTTTACCTGAAAACTGCTTTCTATAACCTCCTTTTTTATTCATATCATACCCTTCATTCAACATTACAATTTTAACCCTCTACTTTGTGTGCATCTCGAGCATTGTATTTAGGGAATACGTGTAGATAAATAATAAGGTGAGAGAAATGAAATGTACAATTAAGAAATGTGTATTTTACCTTTATCTTTCTTATTGTCATTAAATACCATTATTAAAAAATCATTTTCATTGACATCGGGTCATGTACAGTAACTACATAATAGCAACGAGTAGCATCATTTAATGCAAAATAGGAATTATTTATTCTAGATAAATTCCCAACTAAGCAATACTATGAAAAGGGGAAAATAATTTTATGTAACGAAAACTGTTCTGTAAAATTTATTTTATCAAAGCAGGTGACCTTTTTTCTTAAGAGAGAAATCTTAATATTGAACCGAACAACATTAATTGTTATTGCAAAAGATATTTCTTTAGAAAGGAAAAAAGACTCTTTCCAGAGAATTAGGTCTTACCATATTTCCAAGCTGAGAGAGTTTTTCAATATTTATTATTGGTTTAAGTTTCCTTTCGTTTCTTCTCATACGAGATAAGATCATCTATTTCGCTTAAGAACAAATAATTTTTCCCTGTTTCTCTTAACGTCGTATTTATAACTCCTCACTGATAAATTCTGAAATAAAAGTACAATTGTGTTTATTTATTTATTTTTAAAATAAACCTGGGGATATGTTAAAAAACGTTTTTCTTTTTTTCTAAACCGAGAAAACTTTAAAACTTTTTACGATATTAAAAGAAAGGTAAGTTGTTTTTTTTTATATATACTCTCTGTTTTACTTAAAAATAAACACACATTGTACTTTTTTAATTCATAATTTATCATTTTTTTAAAAATATTTATTTCAATTCTAACAAGTGAGGAGTCGTAAATTAAATGCCTCGTTAACAGAAACACGATTCGTTTTTATTTTAAGTTAAAAGTTTTAAAAATATAAAAAATGCAAAGTCTTTTTAAATTATTTTTTTTACGTGGTTATTATTAGCAAAATTGTAAACTAAGAATTAAAAGTCCGATAAAATTAATTTCACTTTTAAAAACTGAAATAAATGTTATACTTTTTAACTTTAATTCTTAGTTGAACATTTATAAAGCAAAATAGATTATCTAAACAAAATAAATCATTACATTACTACCATGGACATTTGTAAATTGAAAAATTGAAAAAAAAAATGACCCCTTTTTTTATTTAAATAATGTTTCTGCGCTTAAAATATATATATATTAATTTTCAATTTTATTTTAAATTTCCATTTGATATTTCCAGAAAAAATTAAAATGCATGTGATATCCTTAAAGCATTGGAATTATTTCAATTCATTTATCTATTTTATAATTTATGAAAAGTAACGATTTTATATCCATATTAAAACTAAGCCTATGATAAGATTAAAAAAAAAACAATTGGTTCATTTATTTATATAATTTTTTCACTAACAGTTCATAGACATGAAAAATCAAAATCAAAGAATTGATACCAAAGTCTGAACTTCTCACATAAGTGTGAAAAACTGTAGATTCACTAGATTCACTTAATACAACTCCACATCATGCCCTTTATAAATGTTCAATTTTTTTTTCACACGTTTTGCTTACGTCTTGTAAGTTGGGTTTATACCCACCCAGTTGACAGCGAGTTTCGTAGACAATTTTTTATTTATTGCTGGCTCGCTATCAAAGACAAATTGACTTCATTTGAACCCTAACTTCTTCCTTATCGCTGCTATTTTTTTGCAAAAATTATTGAAATTATGCAATTGTTTTGTTTCTTCTCTGAAAACACCCCACGGACCAAAAGTGCCACCCGGAAAGGACGGTCCCTTCCACCCCCCCAGCTACACCACTGTGAGTAACAGACTGTGGAAACAGGGGAACCCCGCACACTAAAATCCTTTACAGAAAGTAAATAGGCGAATAGCACAATGCATTCTAAACATATACGGAAAATTAAAAAACCAAATCACAGCCAAAATATCATGGAAAACAGCATCAAACTATAACAATAAATTCAAAAACTGTAAACTTTTTCTGGAGGAGAAACTAACTATAATTACCTTCTCAACACAAACTACTAAATAAACGACCAGAACTTATGCAGACACGAAAACAAATTTTTACAAGATTCTTTAAAAATCAAAAACTAAAAGCGAATAAACAATAAAGAAAAAATTTAAACAAAAAAAGACATTAAGTAAATAAAAAAACAAAAATACGAAAGAACGCATAAACACAAATAAATAATATAATAATAATCAACGACAAATAATAAACTAATAAATAATAAATAACGAGCAAAAAAGTTCCTAAACAACAACAGCATAGCATTAAGACAAAGAACCGTCTTCGGACGCACAATTATTTCTACTTAATAGCTTCTAGAATAATTCGAAACATAACAACTATCGACTATCCAATAATCGTTACAATAGACTTTATTACCTATAATGAAGCATTGACCAGCATATATAAATAATCGAGTCAAAACAGGACACACATGGCCTGAAGATTGCGTTCAAACACGAAATGTTACTGCTCGGTATTCACCTCAGTGTCCACTTTATATATATATATATATATATATATATATATATATATATATATATATATAAAGTGGACACTGAGGTGAATACCGAGCAGTAACATTTCGTATATAAAGTGGACACTGAGGTGAATACCGAGCAGTAACATTTCGTGTTTGAACGCAATCTTCAGGCCATGTGTGTCCTGTTTTGACTCGATTATTTATATATGCTGGTCAATGCTTCATTATAGGTAATAAAGTCTATTGTAACGATTATTGGATAGTCGATAGTTGTTATGTTTCGAATTATTCTATATTCTATATTCTATATCTATATATATATATATATATAAGTTAAGTTATAAGGAACTTGGTAAACCGAATTGGTAAATCCAAAGAGGATGAAATCCTGAGAGTTCAATGTGAGGACAGAGCTAATATGTAATGAAAAACAAACCACTTTAAGGTACCATTACGATAATTTATTTCACCTAAATCTTTATATATATATATATATATATATATATATATATGTATTTCTTATTACAATATATTATATTTCTTATAATAAAGGTTACTTTTGTTAGGTACATGTATTTAAGTTGCTATTCCAGTTTTCATTTTCTTAGGTTGCTCACCCTGTTTTTTTTTGTTTTCTTAAACAGTGAAATTAAATACCAACCGGCAGAGGTCGACATGTCCTGCTAAATAAAATTGTCTACTGACTGGAATCGAACATGTATCTCTTTTCCCATCAGGGAAACAATTCCTGTAGCCGAAGCATGTCGTTAAATATTAAAGAACACTATTAGGGAAAAATGTATAAAAAATTGGAAAAAGTTTTCTCGTGATGCGTTTCGTCCTTTCGGATTCATTGGACTAAATATATTATGTTGGTACAAATACACATGCCCACGAACGAAATTAAAATTATTTTTTTTAATTATTCCCAGCATCCCTTGCTTGTGCGCATGTGTAGTTGCACAAACATAACAAATTTAGTCTGACGAAGTAAACGGTCTCCTGTAAACAGAAACAGAATAAAGGAATGGACCCTATCAATGCGACAAACACAAAGCGATGACTACGAAACAGTCAGCCAGGATTAAGCATACGCCTTTTTTACGCTATCACTTAACATCTAGTACACCATACCTTCAACCCGCTACAGTATACCACTTACAAGAGACATTTGTATAACCTGTATATAAAAATAAATCTTTGGGCATTTATATAAACAAGCGTCCATGTTCGTTTCTTCTTATCAACAAACTTTTTCCACTTTGTCATACATTTTTTCCTATATATATATGTCTGTCTTATAAACCGAAAATATGATAAGATAATCGTAAAATGATTGCAAATTCTATCAGAATTGCTTCAAAATGAATTCCAGTCGTCACAACATATTTTCTTAGTTTTAGGTGTAGTTATATAAATTTAATTCAGTTATTACCTGGAAAAATGTTTGTTATTTACGCTTTTGAAGTTGATTACTTAACCTTTGACTTGATGTGAGGCCGGGTTAAGAGGAAGATAATATGTAAGTTATATTTATTTATGTCGTTCGATTCAAATAAGTGATTAAAAGTCAGATTCCATTAAAGACGTTTTCTTTTGCAACAAAAAGAAACCGGAGAATATTTTTTTAGCTATAACTTTATACGCGCAATGCCGACGTCTCAGTGGTAAAAGAAACTGATATCTCAGAAGATATGCGACATACTTGACCAAGATATTCTAAACAAAGACGGTGTTATCTACACAGTTACAAAGGTAGACTGAAGGCTTTCTTTCGGAAAAATGTTTCAGGCTCATTAAATTCTTGTTCAACATGGACAGATTTCGACATGAGAACATTCAAGTGCATGTACGTTTGCCGAAAATTCGTTTAGTGATGTGGAACTTTTTTCAATGACGTTCACCCTGTATAAGACCCAGGAGCTACTCGAAGTAGAGGATTACAGTAAGAGTAAGAGGCACACTTTATATGAATACGTGGGTAAGACAAAGCTTAAATCTGGACTGCAACAGGTTAAGATCGGGAAAATATTCTTTTTGCAGTCAGTTCCAAAGAGCAGCATTTTGTGGTAAAAAGCTGCTCAAGTGGAACTTACATCTCACCAGTATAATATAAAGTAACGAGGGTGGTTCGCTACAATGTGCGTAGCATGGCAAGTGGAGGTTAACACTGGTGGAATTAAGGAATATAGTTCCTCGGAAAACTTTTCGTGGATATAGGGAAAGAGCGGCGAGAGGCTTGCGGTGCCTACAAGGGTGCGGAGACGCTTCTGAACACTATCGAGAGAGGAAAATGAAGACTGGGCTTCTCTAGCCCATATATGGCTGCAGTACTCCATTTTCGACCTGATCTGGCTCTTTTAAAGGTAGAGTCAGGTACTTACTGAAGCGGTACAGAGAACATCTTTAGCGATGGATCATATGTACGAATTCCATTTGAGGTTTGGGTTGAGTTTAAAGCCCAACAGCATCGTCTTGTTTGTGAGTAAAGGGTTGTAGGAAAGTGAAGACTGTGCATTTCCTGGTCATATATGATAGCAGTACTCCATTTGTGATCTGATCTGGCTTTTGTAAAGGTAGAGGATAGTAGAATCGAACCTCCTTTATTGAACACTTGGCATGACTTATTTTTGTTTGAAACTTTTATGCAATGTCTTTTCTTTCTTAAATTGATATTTATACTCAAAACAAACATATAGTATTGATTCCAGTTCGGGTAGCGTTGACATTATCATCGCAGAAAGCCCATTTGTCGAGCCGAGTTCAAATTTTGACCAAGCTTGAATTAATCCATCTTCCTCAAGGACAAAGTAGACTAGATTTTCTTGCCTTGGTTGGCAACCATTCTAGAAGAATTAAAACTTCCGCTGATTTACTGCTATATAAATTGGCAAAGCCTATCGAAAGAAATTCAAGCAAAAAATCCGAGGGAGAGTCCTTAACTCATTAATACTCACTGATTCATTTTTGAGAGAGTCTGTAATTTTTTATAATTATTTCACCCCATGCAAAGCAATAAAGCCACTAAGACGAAAGGTGTTACTGAGTGTTAAAGAATATGAGAAAATACTATTAAGGTGAGAGAACAATAAAAGAACAAGAATTAAGAAGACAGAAAATGATAATTGATATTGCATTTAAAATTCTAAAGATCAAAGTTGACTGGGAAGCAAGTAACCGGAAGTGAGTTCCACAAGCGAGAAGTGCGATAGAAGAAACTGTTAGCATAGAACTTACAGTTACATTTAGCCAATTCAACTCTAAAAAGATGAGACCTTTCCGCCAATCTAATACTGCCCTCAAATTAATAAAATCTAGGTATCAGTTCTTCTGATGAAATGAAGTGTTCATATTAAATTCATTAAGGAAGGCGTCGTAATTTTTTTTTTATTTCCTTTATTTTCTCAAATACTTTCAACCTCATCCGAGATCATCTTCAGCCGTGAATTGGTAAGAGGAAATTTCATGTAATTGATACATGCGATGTTTTTTTTTTGTAAATACATATGAAACGGGCTCTGTTATAATTATCTTAAATACTTATGAAGATGATGTCGGATGAGCGTGAAAGTATTTGGGAAAATAAAAGAAATTAAGAAAATTATGGCAACTTCTTTAATGAATTTAATATCAGTAATAAGAAGTCGATCAGAAAATTCGTGAGGGTTAAAATAAAAATAAATTGACATAATATGTCCAGATTATATATATATATATATATATATATATATATATATATATATTCACATCAATATATATATCTATTTCTGTGCATATCTATCTATTTATCTACTTATCCATCAGCTTTACACTCCATTTACAAAATAGTTTCAGAATTAACCTTTTTTTATTCACATACATTTTATCTTATTTTCTTTTTAGATCAATACGGTCCCTGAAATGTCTGACTTTTGTGAAAAACTAGCGTTAAATTTCTGGCTGTAGATCACGAACTCGTTTCATGACACTTTACGTCGAGTCGCCTCCAATGTACAACTCAGCATTTATATAAATCACGAAATGTAAAGAGACGGCAGTGTTCATTACGCACTATAAATAATTGTGTAAGATTCCATCTTAGAATTTAAGGTTATATATGAGACGAGTACAATATGGACGGATTTGATTCAACAAAGCGAGTGTTCTCAACTATTCTTGTGATAATCTTTCTCCGAGAAGACAGGAATCGTTTACTTTTTTGTTTGTGACGTCAGCGAAATATAAACCTTTCTGAAGCTGTCAGCAACTGAAACCATCTCTTCATACAGTTGTCAGGATCATTAACCAGCTATCTGATTCATTTCTTGAGAAAATTCAACAAAAGCAGGATTCAGGCGATTCCAGTTGGGACATAAATCAAAGATTTGTTTTAGCGTTTTCTGAAAAAGTATTTTTTTTTTAAGTTCTTGTCCCTAAATACAGATAATATATTATAAACACATTTTACTGGCAAACGATTGCTTTATAATAACCTCGTTAAATTTAGGTCCTTATATAGATGCCATACACAGCGACCGACTCGTTCAGCAATGTCTAAACAATCAGTAATATACGACCGTTTCCTCAGATAAATGATTAACAATGGCTTCAAGTGAATGAACACTGTAGGTCTAAAAATATCCTTCTTCGGATTTCACTGGCGCTACAGAATCACAAACATACGAGCTTTATCAAATAACAAAATCCGCATCATTTGAAGACTTCCAAATCAAAAATAATGTCGATGCTTAATTTAAGAAATTCAAACAATTTAAGACTATTATTACAATTGAAAAGTTCTCAGTCCAACCAAGAAAAATACGTTCGAAAAAATCATGGCTAGCCTAATTAAGATGTTGACTTTCCATATTTTATCTTAAATAAAAACTTCAGAAAGCAACCCACATTCATACTATTAGGTTGATGCAAAAATAATGTCGTTTTCTCGCATATGTTACTATGTGAGAAAACGACATTGCACCAACCTAATAGAAAGAATGAAAGTAGTGAACCATAAAAATCCACCTTTTGAAAAACGTTTTTAAGAGAAAGATTTTATAAATTTCAACCGACAGTAACACTTACTCTTCATTCAAGAAATGCCAGCTGTTTCCTTGTAAGGAAACGCCAAATATCACCATTATACTTACCATAATGGTCATAGAGTTGCAAGCGTGCTTTTGATTTCCTTTTAGTTTCCTTGGTAAGGTTAATGTTGACACCCACTATTTGGCATCTGATGAGTGGATAAAGTTGTTCAGTGCACGTAAGATAATCCACTTTCATTACAAGTTGCTGGATGCTAAGAATACCATAGACAAAGCATGTGAGCAACAAGGAAGTTTTAAGAAAAATGGAAACCCTAACACTTATTAGTAGCAGAAAGAGACAGCTGGAATTTCTAGGGCACATTGAGGAAAGAGGGCTTGAAGAATTTAACACTTTCAGGACATATTAAAGACAAGAGGGGAAACATCGAGTAATATAACTTCTGTAAATGGATGGCAGAACAAGAACTGGGCGAGATGGTAAGGGGATAAACAATGCTTAGAGCTACAAAGGATAGGAAGTTGTGGAGATTCATGATCGGCCACGTTTTGTAGGAACACGGCATATAAGTAGAAGAATATTTTCCATTTTGTTGGACAGCAAATTGTGTGCATTTATACTATTTATCTGATCGGTGAAATTCGAATAATTTATACATTTTTATCTGCTTAAATATTGTGTAGATGATTTGTAATCATATTGCAAGAAAGATCCTTACACTTCTTGGAATGAGTCTATTCGGTTTCTGTATTTCAGAAGCTGACAGTACCATAGGCGATTATTGCATATTGCGGACTGAGTCATTTAGACAAACTTTCGACGAAGAGCCCGAAGTCCCTTCGTCTGACTCCATCACATTTGTGTTAGTCTAGCTTAGAAGACATACCTTTCCGCGTATCCTTCTACACAACGCGCGTGCAGGAAGCACTGACAAAACGAAGCCGGGAACTGACAGGAGAGAAAAACTGATCCCCGCCAATTGTATATGCTCACATTTGTTGTCGCTAAAGACCAAAGATTGATAAAGTCACGTGACGAAAAATCGACTGCAGGAAGGAAAAAACAGGAAGAAACAAGGAGACAACACACGGGTGGCACCCGACTTCATAACAATTTAGTACCCGTTTGTTTACTTTTATTAGGAATAAAGTGTCGCTGTCGACACTTGAGTTTGAACATAGATCACTAGTGAGCAAACAAAGGCGATCCCATTATTGAATTAAATAGACTTCGTGACCATAGAGGAAAAGCATATATGTAGGAAGACGCTGACGACTAACGATCGCTATTCCTAATCTATCCTCTATACTATTCGGATCGCTATTTCTACTCTATCCTCTATTAATATACGGACCGCTATTCTGTACTCTATTCACTATACTATTTCTCTATACTGATCACTATACGGATTACTATTCGAGCGAGTATTATCGAGCAAGTACTATTAGTGCGAGCGTTATTCGAAGGCGCCTGACACTAGTATTGTTCAATTGCGTTACTGTTGTTGTATCTGCCATTAGTCTCTACTACAACGAGCATTAGCTTGTTGTAGTAGAAACTTTGACAACGAGTGTTCATTGACATCACAAAATTTACGATGACCGGATCAAGTTGTTTAGCCTATCTAGGGTAATCCGCTTGAATTATAAAGTTCTAATGATTTTATATTCTTCCTAACAGCAATTTATACCATTTCTTAGAATTGTCAAATTTAAATTATTTATACAATTCCCAGTGGTTCACCATTCCTACCCCGGTATATATACTTCTGTATCTTTTCCAAGTCAGTTTATTTATTTACACTATGACTATAAGTTTCATCTCTGCTTCTGCACAAAATACTTTCTGCTTTTTCAAGGTATTAAGAATTTTTTTAAATAAAAGGTATGAATTATCAGACATCAGGAAATAATGAAACCCTTCATCACAGAATTTAGATATTCCATGTAATATGCATTGCTAATTGTTTTTATTATAGAGAAAAATTGCAAATAAATTTGCTATATAAATAAATTGTAAATGATTCAACTAGAGAAAATGTATTGAAAACCAAGAAGAAAAAGATTGTTGACTAGCATTAAGTTAAGCTTTATTGACAAAATAAGTTATGTTTTTATATGTCAGGTTTATGCAACTAACTTAATAATCGTAGAATCTAAAACGATCTGATTCTTTCGATAAAAAGCACTAGAATAACATGATAGAAAAACTTGCCAAAAATGAATAATCATGACGATGCTTCATCTTAGAAATTCCGACAGCTTAAGATTACGATTATTAGTTGTAAAGAAGCCAAATAAATAATAAGAAAAATATTAGTAAAAATTAATAATGGCAATTTCTCATTGAAGAAATTCCGACAACTTAAGATTACGACTACTGTTAGAAGCAAAAGGGACGAAAGAAAGAATTTCCAACAGTTAATTACGAGATGCGGCATCTAAGAAATTCAGAAAAATTAACACTACGACTAATACTAATTGGTGTAAAGACTTAAGACAAATATTATTATTAGTACGAGAAGGTGTAACGAAGCAAGAGAAATAAAGTTAGAAGAAAATTGCCCAAATTTAATACGTAATGTCAATTATTCATTTAAGAAATTCACACAACTTAAAGCTGTTACTGCCACTGAAAATTTCTCAGTCCAACCAAGAGAAATGAACTTGAATCAGGAATGGTACGTGTTGTGAATATGGATTATCTCCTCTTTGATAATCCACGCTATAAAAGCTGTACATTTCCGCTTGTCAAGTAGACGAGTCATAAGATTCGTCGGCGACTGTCGAACTCTCTGCATTAGCAGAGAGGAAGCCGGACGAGGCTTTGCCGAAGGGCAAGGTTTCGTCCGGGGAGGTTGACAGGGCCTGAACCCGTCTAGACGGGTTCAGAAAGGCCATATTTTTGGCCGAGCCTACGGGTTCGAGAATACCTACATTAAAACGGCCTTGTGCCACATTCGATCCTCGTGGGTGGATTGATAAATACCGACGAATAGTAAGATTCTTAATTGAATAAAAGATTACTAGACAAAATCTCTTGTCCGGTTTTCATTACAATTTATTCAATTAAAAATGGAACAATTTATGCGACCGGAGTGATTTACCACAGATCCAGAAAGCGATTCAGCCGACAAGTGCTGGAAACATTGGCGGGAGACATTTACAAATTTCATCGAGGTTCTACATTCAGAAAGACCGGGACGTCCCAACAATAAGCATGCGCTCCTAACCAACTACCTGTCTCACACAGTCAACGAAATTATCTCGGATTGCGTTACCTACGAAGAAGCAATCGATGTACTGAACACTACATACATAAAGCCCAAAAATGAGATATTTTCTAGACACCTACTTGCGACTCGCCGACAAGAATCAGGCGAAACATTGGACTATTTCCTTAAGAGGCTTCGGACACTGAGCAAAGATTACGAGACAGAATCTCTTGTCCTGTTTTCATTACAGTACGTTCTATTAGGACATAGTCACCACGCACTTCAGCGCACTTGCCATATCATTTCAGTTTCTTTAGCCCTCCCCAAAAGGTTCTGTTAATTGGTTATTGAAATACTGAATTTAGTAAATGGTCCGGCTCAGGAACTTTTCAGCATTATCTCGTACAATATAATATCATTTTTTTTTTTATATATATTTAGATATTTAGGTGTCGACAAAAATTTACAGCATTTTATAATAATAGTAATAGTACCTAAATGAAAGAGAAAGTTAAAAAAACAAACAAAAAAAACAAACTACAGACGTGTTCATCAGGTGTTAAATATTGAGTTGAATTAAAAAAAAAAAAAAAAAAATCAGCCATAAACACTTTGGCTGTCTCTGTGGTGCAAATACAGTTTCATCATCGTTAATTGAACCAAAAATGCCATTAAGGAAATAGGTGTCAAAACGAGAAAGCTTCCTTCCGTGAAAAAATATCATTACATTAAAACAATTTTTTTTCTTCTATTTTCTTTTGTTCCATTTATATTTACATTGTTATTTATATTATTACAATTCTATTCTTCGTATGTGCAAATTTTCCTTGTGCTTCAGATTGAATACTCAATAAAATATCCTTTCACTATTATTATTATTATTAAAAAGATTTCTTCTTGACCTACATTTGTTTTAGAAACACATTCTTTTGCTGTACAGGACCAAAGCTTGCTAACTAGAAATTACCAACCACACATAGTGGGAAAATGCGTTAGCCTAAAATGCAGATTCTATGATAAATATTCAGAAACAATTAACCATCTTGTATCATTTTGCACAGTATTAGCACCGACTGAATATAAAACACGGCGTGATAGAATGAACCAATATCTGAACTGGAAAATCTGCAACTTTTACGAAAAGGAAACTGCAACAAACTGGATTTATGCACCACCCAGATCAGGTTACAGACATGGAACCAATTTTATAGAACTTTACAATGCACACAGACAAAACAATCAAATCTAATCGCCCAGACATCGCGATCAACGACTACAAAAAACAGAATGTGCTTTCTTATTGACACGATACAGAATGGAACTCAAGAACAACTCGACAACATCCACCATCTCTCCAGAAGATAACCCCAAAATAGTTTTAACGCTGACCGTGTCGCGCAAACAGCTTTGTCCATATATTTTTCTTTTCGTTAATAGCTGTTTTTTTTTTTTTTTTTTTTTGCTTAATTAATGGAAACAATGCTTGCCCGACGTCAAAGGTTATGACGTGTGTTTATAAAACAAATGGAGGTCAAGAAGAAATCTTTTTAATAATAATAATAATAATAACAGTGAAAGGATATTTTATTGAGTATTCAACCTGGAAAATTTGCACATACGAAGAATAGAATTGTAATAAAATAAATAACAATGTAAATATAAATGGACCAAAAGAAAATAGAAGAAAAAAAATTGTTTTAATGTAAAGATATTTTTTCACGGAAGGAATTTTATCATGTCGGCTAAATATTAAAATCAGCAGTTTATGTGGATCGAGGGAAGTAAGAGTCTCCCGATCCGGATGGATTTGGAAGGTGGAAGGAAGACATTGTGTTTCTAGAACCAGGAATAGACTTTAGACTAATTGCTTCCATCAGTGGAAAGCAAAGACCAAGTTGTTGTTTGGAAATCGGTGTATGTGGTGGCGTTGTTACTGTTGGTGGCGAAACAGGAAATTGGGTTTCAGTTCCTGCAGGCCGTAGGGAAGGGAGGAAATTAATTTCAAATATCAACCTCACAATGTTTGCTTTAGTCAAGAAGAGAGAAAAAAAAATAAACATTATTATTTTTCGGTTTCACTTAGATCATTGATTACACGCGCACACACGCGCACACACACGCGCGAGCGCGCACTCACACATATATATATATATATATAATTTTATATAAAGTTGCGAAAAGTGAGTGAAATATTTTGTACTTGGATATGTATATATTTGTTGCGTGGAATATTTATTTATATGTTTGTACGTGACTGTATAGAAGCGTACTTTTTAAAATATATTTGATTTTTTATTTAATCCACACACACACACACACACACACACACACACACACACATACACACACACACACACACATATATATATATATATATATATATATATATATATATATATATAAAATATAAAAGGCTCAAACACGAACATCCCATGGTTATAATTTATTACACTGGAATCATAACCACTAATATTATCAATATATATATATATATATTAGGTTGGTGCAAAAATAATGACGTAATAATGTCGTTTTTTGACGTATTTTTAACGTCAAAAAACGACATTATTACGTCATTATTTTTGCACCAACCTAATATATATATATATATATATATATATATATATATATATATATATATAATATAAAAGGCTCAAACACGAACATCCCATGGTTATAATTTATTACACTGGAATCATAACCACTAATATTATCAATATATATATATATATATATATATATATATATATATATATATATATATTATAAATTGATTTATTTAAAATATGGTTTTTTTCGCTACACAGTTCTAACCATGTTTCAAAAATGGAAGCTAAAAGCTACGAATTTAATTTTGAGGCTTATATATTACTAGGTTTATATATAAAAAATAAAAGTTTACTAAATCAGGGAAATTAAGTAACTATTTTTGCCGTCATTGTTATAATTTTTACTTAAATAATATTTTATAAAAAAATTTTAACCTAATATACATACTTATACTTGATGTAAAAATAATTCTACATACTATAAGGGATTCTAATATATTTAATTGTTCTTAAAAAAATATAGTATATTAAAAATTAAAAAATGAAAATATTTCAAATCGTAGTTAAATAAAACGTAATCTAACCTAAACACCCCCAAAAATCTTTAAATATAAAAATAGAAAAAATGCCGTAATAAATTTTTAAAAAATCCAGACGACATGCATTCAACGGATGTCAGATTCCATTGAAAAATACATCCCTTACCCCCTACCAAAACGTCACTAATAACGGATACATCAAATTACAGACATAATGAACACCCAGACACTCCTTGTCTAGTTGAAGTAGATTTATCTGTAACCTTGGAAACGTGAATTATGATTTTAATTGTGTCTTTAAAAACCCAGTAATTTTAAAAAGTTACTCTAAAATTCGCTTGAGGATGAAATGGAACTAATGTCTTTAATTTAAGTAGAAAATTAAATTCGTAGCTTTTAGCTTCCATTTTTGAAACATGGTTAGAACTGTGTAGCGAAAATACCATATTTTAAATAAATCGATTTATAATATTAATGCTCTGTAAATTTACATTGAGCACTATTTTGTAAAAATAAAAATATCTATAAGAACACCGGATTATATATCTTACTGTTCTTTCTTTTTATTTATATTTATATATGTATTATTATTATTAATAATATTAATAATAATAATAATAATAATAAAGATACATTGTACGAAGCGATGAAGAAAAAATTGTAGACTACATTTGTGATTCGTGCACATTTGTGGCTAGTCCGTCTCCAACATTTAACGTGTGTTGCAGTGAGTTAACTGAATAGTGTTCTGTTTAACAATGCCAGGATATTCATATTCTGAGCAGGCAGATATGATTTTTACATACGGCCGCGCGAATGGTAATGGACGGGAGGCTGCACGGCTGTATCAGATTTCGTTTCCAAATTGAAGGCAAATAATTCATTCAAGATGTTGTTTATCGCCGTGTTGTTAAAACAGGGTTCATGACACTACAAACTATGACCACGAAGAACACATTCTACAGGTTGTTGAAGACGATCCTGGTATCAGCACAGGGCAACGGGTTTAGGGTCTTTCACCCTCTGATCACTCACCACGAGAGAACATTTGCCGATGGTTTATTCCGAAAATTGTCGATCCGTTGTTTCTCTCTTCGGTCTTATTTATGGGGCAACAGGCAACATTTGGAAAAGATGAAATAACAAATTTACAAAACCAACATTTGTAGTCGGATCAGAATCCCCATGGTAAAATACAGGCCAGACACCAACATCAGTTTATGATTAATGTGTGGGTTGGAATTGTTTATATGTTTATATGGATTTTTGTTCTTGTTTCGGTGTGAGTTACCCGTTCACAATGTATGTAAAAGTATTTTTGATACAACATATATATATATATATATATATATATATATATATATATATATATATATATATATATATATATACTTGTGGACAGAATTATTCACCCACTTTTAATATTTGCATATTTTCTAAGGAAATACGAATATTTTGCAAGTACTTACTGAATTTAGCATAAATAGTTGATTCTGTATTTAGTTTTGAATAAATCGTGAAATTTTTGAGGTTTCGATCTATTATATTCATAGTTATAGATTTTTCTAAAAATTAGCGCAGTCTAAAATTATTCGCACCCCACCTTATATAAATAATGTTGCTGTATGGCAATTGTAATGTTTTTTCTTAATCTAACATTTAGTAAAAACATCCTTTGAAAATGAAATAGTATTGAGCTAATTCTATAAGATTCTAAAAATAATGAAAAAGACTATATATGAGTGGCACTCACCGCGATAACTAATTCATTCTCCAAACATGGCGAAAACGGCTGAACTTGACAAGAGACTCCAAATGAAGATAGATGATGCGTACAAAAACGGTGATAGATATACAACACTTTCCAAGCGTTTAAATGTTTCTCGATTGACAATTTGTAGCATTATCAAGAAGTACAACAAGACACATTGTAATAAATTAAGGACTGGCAGAAAATGGTTAATTTCTAAGAGAATGGAAATGAAAATTGTTAGAGATGTGTCGAAGAATCCCCACTTAATGACAAAGGACATTGTCATTGATGTAAAGACATCAACGTTGAATGTATCAGCGAAAACAGTCACTAGATACTTTCATCTAGCAGGACTTTGAGCTTGTCGCCCAAGGAAAACTTCATTGTTTAAAGATAAAGATCTAAAATGCAGATTATCTTATGCTAGAAGCCATGTAGAACATGGAAGTAAATATTGTCACTATGTTTTATGGTCAGATGAAACCAAATTACAATTAATTGGTCACATAAACTCCCGTTATGTATGAGGGAAAGTGAATGAAGCTCACAAACCAAAAAATGCCCCCCCCCCTACAGTTAAGTACGGTAGTGGGAGCATTCAGCTCTGGGGATGTTTTGCTGCTTCTGCAACACGAAATCTGTCTTTGGGACGTTACTAGATGTTCCAACATGACAATGACCCGAAACATACGGCAAGAATTGTTACAAAATATTTAGATAACAGCAGAATTAAGATATTGGCGTAGCCTGCGCAAAGACCTGATCTAAACCCCATTGAAAATTTATTGGCATATTTGAAGGAAAATGTAAGAGACAGAATTCTTTCGAATTTGGAGGAACTAGAAGCAAGGAAAAATGGAACAAAGTACCTATCAGTGTGTGTAGTGATCTTGTAAGGAGCGATCAAAATCAATTAAAGGCAATAATCAAGAAAAAAGGTTACACAATTGATTTTTAATCCATTATTTCATCATTTGTGAAATATGCACATCAAGTTTTCACGAAAACTTTAGGTATTATAACTTTATTTGTAATTATGGTTGTGGGGTGAATAATTCTGTCCACAAATATATATATATATATATATATATATATATATATATATATATATATGCAGTATATTTTCATTAATGCATGTTTGGTTGAATAATTTAGACGTATTATGTCTATTTTAGTTTTAATCGTTTTAAGTCCACGAATCAATTTCTTGGTGGCTGTAGAAAATTGATTAAAAAAAAATTCAAAAATTTTCTATCAAATAATTTTTTATTTTCCCAAGTATTGTCAATTTCATCTGAGACGTTCTTAATTTTTCTCATTCAATTTTCTACACCACGAAGAAATTAATTCATGGACTTGAAAGGATTCAAATTAAAATAAATAGATAATAATACGTTTAAATAATTTAACAACAACAACAACACACGCACACACACGCACACACACGCACGCACGCACGCACGCACGCACGCACACACACATACACACACACACACACACACACACACACACACACACACACACACACACATATATATATATATATATATATATATATATATATATATATGTGTATACATGTGTGTGTGGGTACATGCGTAGGTGGCTATTTAGGCTGTAGGTTTTCATTGGTCCAGGGTTGATTAAAAACGATTGACAAGAATTTCATATTTAATTTTCGCGCTAATTTTTCTAGTTTAGGTACAATAGATGATGCCTGATTTCAAATATATCAAATCAATTATCTGCGTCCAAGCAAGAACCCGAATATTGTAAAATTAGATATTATATGCGTTTTGGGGGACATACTGGTACTGATGAGTAAAGTATATTAGCTTCTAAGATACGTTCGTTTATTTTCCCTATTAATTTGAATTCTATTATTCATAAACAATTGAAATCAGTTTGTTAGTACTTATTCCTCGAGTGACGGGAGGCGGTATCATGAGAGCATTCCATCTACTGAGCCACTTCCAGAGTGAATTGGCGCAGGCCCACATGGATGAACTGGTTCAATCGGCTATCAATGAACTAAACAGGGGTCAGCAGGAAGGAGGAGAGTCGAATGTAAACGAGAAACAAAAATTGTTGAAGAAGAATAAAACTATTCGGTTGTCCGGAAATTAATGTCAGATTTTATAAACAACTTTTATTCCTGCATTAATGCATTTAAACAATGTTTATTTGTGCATTTACGAAATTGCTCGAAAGGTTTGAAAGCCAATAAATATTTGAATGCAGTTTCTGCATCTTCTTTGCAACGGAATGTCTTTTGGTTTAAAAATTAAAATACCTGAAAAAGTAGTAGGCACTGGCCAAGAAATCAGGAAAAGTCTCATATTCCAAGTCGGTGAGCCTCGTTAGTGTCATCCTGGCAACATGTTGCTGGGCCTTCCGATGAAGCGGGATTGGATCTCATCAGTTAACCAGCGCCGGTCGGATTTTGCTTTATTTAATTTGCATTTAATCAAGTTGCTAGCAGTAAAATTCAGCAGTGATGCTTTGGTTAGATTACAAAAAGCTTTCATGGATAACTCCAATGGCGGAACAGCAGACAGTTACCATAATCTTCTTTTAGTGCAATTTTGGAACGTTTTTGGGTCCAATGATCATGATCAAGCCAATGGTTTTCGATTCTCATAAAAGATCCATTTATCATCACAAGTCCATATTCGATCAAGAAACAGATCATTCGAATACAGCAGAGGCTGCATCGAATGCCTTTCAAAACGTTGAACTGTTTGACTTTCACTGACTTCATATGGAAACAATTTATTGTTTCTTCACCTTGCGGATTCCGTCCTGGGTAAGACGATAAACTACGTCCAACAGCAAAGCCTCTGATCAGGATGCTTTGAGGAGTGTGAAACCACCTCTTAATTACTGGTGTTCCCAGGTCCACCCTGGCCTGGGGTGGTAGCACCTGTTAGGGTCACAGATATGGGCAAATAGTTAACCTCAAAACTGAGGTAAAAAGCATTACAAAAGCATAAAAATAGGTTCTAATACCAGAAATACTTTTGAAGAAAAAAATATATTACCAGCAATATATTTTTCAAAAAAAAAAATCACCAGCTATACATTTTTCAGGAAAAATATTACTAGCAATAGATTTTTGACAAAAGAAAATATTACTAGGAAAAAAAGTTAAATAACCCATTGAGGTTGATATGCCGTAAAACAAAACAAACGAAATCAATCACCTTGCGAATTTTATTGAGATGATCCGATCTTATAGAAATCCTGACACACATTCTCTGAGACATTTCTCTCACGCATTGATGTGAATTTTGTTCGAATAGTGTTTTTAGATGTTGACAATAAATTGCAGATGGGCGTGTACTCTTTCACCTTTGATTGTCGAGACTCTGGTGTCCTTTCCACCCTGTGGAAGACTTTCAGAAAGCAGCATCACCCTTCCGGCCAATCTGTTAATGGTGGCAGCAATTTGAGAAGCATTATGGTCAAAGGCGAATTTAGAATTATCCCTTTAATTTGGTTCTATTATTATTAATAGTTACACAAAAATATTTATTACTCATTACTAATGATTAAAGTATCCTCTTTGTTAATTTCATATCAATCAAAATTCCGAGTGAAGACAATACAAGTCAAAATATGAACCTTGGAGAAATATCAACAAAAAGGAAGGTTCTCTTACAAAAAATAAACGTCCTTGGTATGACGATAAACTACATCCGGCAGCAAGGCTTTTGATGAGTGGTAGCACCAGTTAGGGCCCCAGCTTTGGTCAAATAGTGACCCCCCACGATAAAAACACTCTGAAAATATAGAAATATATTTTTATAGCAAAAATACCAGCAATATATTCTGACGGTAAAAAAGTACCAGAAATAAATTTTTGTAAAAATTAGAAATAAAAATTATCAGCAATACATTAAAAAAAAAAAGATAATAAAAACATTACCAACAATACATTTTTATAAAAGAAATTACTAATGTTCCCAAGAAAATTAAATTTCGGCATTAAATAACCCATAAGGTGTTGATATGCCGGTAAAGAAACACCTAAAAATCTTGTTATTAAATAACCCAGTGAGGTTGATATGCCGTAGAACAAAAATAAACCATAAACAAAAATGAAAAGGAACAAAAATGAGGAAAGTCTTAAAACAATGATTCATATCCTTCAATAACAAAGCGACAAAAGGTTGAAGTCCAGACATTTCGTGGCTAAGTATAATTAAAGTTTACTTTGCAAATATATATACTTATTATTACACATTCAGCATTTCTCTTTCAACTGAATATCTTTGCCTGGGACAGGTGCAGTTGGTATAGACTTAAGAGATTGCACATGCAATAAGCTCTCTAGCGCAAAAGTAGTTGTAGTACGTACAAAAGCACGACTGTTTCGGTCGATTGATTGTAGATATTGTCCAAATGTTTATAATTCAACGTTTTCAACCATACTTCTAATCATTCTCAAAATTTCCACTTTTCTAAGATTATCTAAAGAAACACCAGTGCGAACTCCCTTAGAGCAATGCTTCAGATCATACAATAAGAAAAAAAGTATCAACCTGAAATTTCATGGCTAAGGACAATTAAAGCAGATCTTATAAAATATAAATATTCTACTTGACATTAAAATCCTGCATCCGTCCTTCAACTGGAGAACTTGATCCTGAAGAGGTGCAGTTGGAATCAACGTATGAGATTGCATATGCAAAAATTTATTTTGCGCAAGAGTACTACGTACACAGAATAGCGCGTATGTTTAGGGCCAATGATTATAGATATTTTTCTGAATCATTTCACCCCAAGCAAGACGATAATGCCATTAGGAAGCAATGGGGTTGCAGGGAAGGAAAGAGAATGAGAAGATTTTAGTGAAGAGAATTGAGGAAAATACAATAAAGGGACAAGATTCAGGAAGAGAGAAAATGGAGATTGGTACACTATTTACATTATTTGGACTATTGTCCTCATCTTTGTCACCATATTTATTACGTTTTTTAAAGCTGTTTATTTAAGCGGTTGACAGGTTGAGAGCTTGACAACAGACGGAAGTTATTTCTGATGCGGTAGATATATCTATAAAAATTACTTGAAGAATATAACGTGAACACATTTTTATATCATTTTTTCCATCATAGTATGCTAATCAGTTGAGGTACCTACTTAAATCCCTCTTGCAGTGTTTAGTCAATTGGTAATTATAATAATGAACTTAACCGTTTCTTCACAGAAGATCAAAAGCTTTCATTCGCTTGGAGCCGTTCTTAATCCCTGATCCGAGAAAACGGTCGTATACAGATTGTTTTTGAGACAATTCTGAATAAACTGCATGCCATGTATGACATCTACATCAGAGTCTCGATCTGACGAGGCTATTTAAGAACAAGATTTGAGGTTTCAAGCCAATAATTTAGTTTTGTACCTTCTTTTTCTTCTTTTCAAGGGTTACTCTAACTTACTTTTCTTTTTCTTCTGCTTAAACATATTCAAAATGCGTTATGTACAACACATTTTATATATTTAGAGAATCTTGATAAAATCCATAGAAGAATTTGTAATGTTATTGGTACTGACCTGGCATCTCGTCTTTAGTCCCTTCCCTACCGCCGTAATATAGAGTATCTTTGTCTTTTCTATAAATACTTTCATGGAAATTGTTTTGATGAACTTTTCTCTAGAGTATCTAGACTTTATGAATCTAAGCACAATACTAGATTGGCGGCTATTTCTCATCATTTTACAAGTGAAATGGCTAGAAATAACCGTAAATTCTATGCTAATTGTTTCTTCTATCGTATTTCTCGCTTGTAGAACTCTCTTCCGGCTTCTTGCGTCCCAGTCAACTTTGACCATCACAAATTTAAATGCAATGACAATCGTTATTTTCTGCCATACTTAATTCCTGTTCTTAATAATGGTTTCTTTTATATTTATAACATTTAGTAAACACTTTTCGTTTTAGTGGCTTTATTACCTTACATGGGGTGAAATGATTTAAAAAATATGTTCTTGAAGAGCTCATCAATCTAAGCATGTAAATGCTTTACAATAATACATCAATAGATAACGAGCGAACGTATCACTTAAATGTTTTTCTTTACATCCAAGTTATTCCTTCTATGGAAGTGCGTTATAATGGGTCAAAGGAAGGAAGGAAATATGATTAAAGAAGTTGCAGGGTCTTAAATAAATCCATAGCTGGATGTGGACAATTTTTCCGCTGTGTTAAGATATTTTTAGAAAAATGCATTGTTACATTTCTAATATAAACAATTTGCGAGATAACTTATAACAATAAAAAAAGATATTTGTCCAAAGTTTGTTGTTATCATGAAAGTCTAGCAAGTTAACATCGCATCTTATCAAATTGTGACCAACTTCGAATGTCGACCAAGCCACACCGTGTTTAGGTATCAAGTTGCGTGACAAATGGATAATTTGTAATTTCAGTGAAACCATTTCGCTTTGAAGTGAAGAATTTAGGGTAGATATTTATAATATTTTTCATTGGGTGTTTCTTTTTAGTGTCAAGAGCATTTGGAATTTCAGGCGGTCTGGTATTAGTGCTATTTCTACGGGTCAACTATGATCTAGACCCTTTTGTGAGGCTGATGTAATCTAAACTGGCGTGCCCTCTATGTCAAGATGATTGTGACTGTAGTTTCTTTCATTTTAAATCTACTTGCTCGAGATAATTCAATTAAAATGCAATCATGTTCCTTTATACGAGGAGCTTGTAAACACAAACACGTACCTCTATTAGAATATATTACAAGATATTAGTACCTTCAGCTCAAAATGTATACTGCCCACAAAAGTTAGTGGCAAAAGTTCGGACTACATTCGATTCGTAAGAGATTTTTTAAACATTCCCTGAAAGTTTTGGTAGTAGCGTTTATATATACTCTTATGCAAGTATATATATAGCTTTCATTAAGGACGATTGCCAAGTTACTGAGTTTAAGCTTTTTATTTAATTTTTCTTGTGATCGTATAAGGGGAAGCAATAATAATAAAAAAAAGAAAAAGCCAACACTCAACAACATCAACTATGAACACGGCCACATGGTGCTGACCGTGTTTGGAAAATAACATATTCCCGCCATTCTAGAATCACACACACACACACACACACACACACACACATATATATATATATATATATATATATATATATATATATATATATATATAAAATCTACACATCCAGTTAAAAATAAAAAAAAACAACCTTAATAATGGATAAGAGAATAGCCGAAAACACTTGGATTTAGATACCGTGATTGTGGCTAGATAAGTTTCTTTTCTTGCACTTCTTACTTGTAGAACTCCCTTCCGGTTCCATGGTTTGTAGCCAACTTTAATCTGCAAATGCAATGGTTTATTAGTGTAAGAATCAACACTTCAACACTTTAACGTAATTCTCTTATCTATTTATATACTTTGCTTAGTTTCTGGAAAGCATCTTTCGGTATTCCATTGCATCTTCAGATTTCTGCATCACATTTTCTCTCGTTTGTTACACTAACCAGAAAAACTTATGTAACTAGTTGATTCTGTTGTCTCCCTTTCGTTGCTTATTCAAATGTTCATAATTCCGAACTCATAATGACATCAATGTCTCAAACACGTACCTCACACTGAGTCTATTGTTTCCAATCTGTTGTTAAAACTTATTATGTTGTCTTCAATTCGTTTCTCATACTGATTCTGGTGTCTCCAATTCATTGATCAAACTAATTCTGAAATCTTCAATTCGTTGGTCACATTGGTTCTGATTTCTCCAATTCGTTAGTGAAACTAATTTTGATGTCTCCAATTCCTGATTCACATTGATTCTGATGTCTTAAATACGCACTTAAATACAATAATTCTGATGTCTTGAATTCACTTCTCACGTTCATTTCAATGTCTCAAATACATTCGTCGCACTCATTCTGATGTCTACTTCGTTGGCTATCCTACGAGATGACGACTAAATATTTTGTCGTTTACATCTAATTCTGTTAGTAATGCTTAAGTTAAGTGTGAGTCCCTAATTAGTTACTATTGTATTGAAGGAAGCTAGTAATTGTCACTGTGGGTGAAAAATGCCAGTTCAAGAGGTGGAAAACTGTAGGTAACTCAGAAATTCAAGACATTTCCATTAAGAATGTTCATGTAGAAATCATTTCCTTATCATGCTTGCTAAGTCATGATTAATAACTTTTATAGTTATCAATGTTCATACAGTATTTATACAGGAATAATTTACCAGCAACTTTCGTTTCATGCAAGAGAAATGATGTTTTTGTGATGATATCTGGCGATGGGACAGAATACACGAATATGGATTGACCCGTTTTCTATTTTCCGTTTTCGGTTACAGTATCAATTAAATATAAATAGTCGATGTCAACTGGCGATAGAAAATGTGTATTCATACGTTTCCAAAAAGTTGCTTTCAGTAATGTTTGGAATTCAGAATTTTATTCTTCTATAAAGGCTGCCACTCAAATCTCAGTCTAATATGCTGTTTGGTCCATAATTTTCTGGAAAAGTAATCTATGCCTATTATACGAGCACTAGTATGAATTGAATGCAATAGATTTGGAGGAAATTGAATCCTACGCGCTAATTTATCTTTCACTGCTGATAGCCATTATGTTAGCCATAATTTTAAAATTTCATGTCACTTAAGAAATTAGGTGATTATGGCTCTCCACGAGTTCCTTTCCTTTATTATATGTAAATTTCCATAAGATCTTGTGAAAAATAGAGGAGTAGTTCCTTGTTACCTTCTTCGCGGTTTTTAATTCATTGTATTCATTGTCTTAGACTGGTGCCAACCAAGGCTTCACAAGCTAGTCTAGCTTGCTACTCAGTCCAAAGTTGGTAGTAGAGATAGATTTATGCCTTTCCCAAGGGCATTAGTGGACGCAACACACTAGGGTGAAATTGCTCGCTAATTTATCTTTCAGCGCTGATAACCATTATGCTAGCAACGCGTTTTAAATGTCAATTTTTGCCACCCAAGGCAAGAGAAAGCGATATACCTTGTCAGTCGTGCACCCTAAAAAGAACAAAGTGTGAAGTAGCTCTCTATATTTCTGAGATGAGGTATTGATGATGAGGTATTATGTACACCATTTACGTTATTCACACTACCTCATCTTTGTTGTCATATTTATTACAACATTTCGGCCTTTCATTATCTGTCTATATTTCTGAGATGAGGTATTATGTACACTATTTACATTATTTGGACTATTGTCCTCATCTTTGTCGCTATATTTATTACAACATTTCGGCCTTTCATTATCTGTCTATATTTCTGATATGAGGTATTATGTACACTATTTACATTATTCGGACTATTTTCCTCATCTTTGTCGCCATATTTATTACAACGTTTCGGTCGTTGTACGCTCCGGCCTTCTTCAGGTGGTTGGAATGTCAGTTATCTCCTGTTAATTCCCCTCTCCAATTTCTTCACTGCCTTAACCGGGTATTTGGGTCCTGTCACTGGATCTAACTAACCCCTTTATCCACTGTGCCATGTGTCCTCAAGGACTGATAACTGACATCCATGAAACATAGCACGTGGAACTGGAACAGTCTAGCCCAGTGAGCGAATTAAAGGGTTCAGTTCGACATTCCAACTACCTGAAGAAAGCCGGAGCGTACAACGGACGCAACGTAGCGACAAAGATGAGGACAAATAGTCCGAATAATATAAATAGTGTGTAGTAGCTGTTTTTTTCTTTTAAAGAAAACATTGATAAAATATTAAGTTCTTAATTTTGACGATGTGGGAGAATGAAAATAAATAAAAAATAAATAAAATAATTATAAAAAAATTAAAGAATTTCATTTTCTCATAATGCAAAAGGCAAGCAAAAGGGGTTTCCGGTCACGTGTGAATTTTATGACCCCACTTCCGGAAAATAGATGATCGTTCTCTTCTCACTTTCCAAAAATTGAGTTCGGACGTGTTTGGTAACTATCGCAACGAAAGGGAGATTCGGCCACCCTCATTTTAACGCCAGGCTGACTTGAGGTCAAACCATTCTCTCTTTCTACCTCCGCATCTTAATATCTACGGACGTCAATAAACAGTGGCCATTCATTTTACTAATCAAGTCTTTGTTTTGTTTATTGCAGTCCACCAACATTCCACTTTTGTTAGTGGCACGGAGTCAAATGCCCCCCCCCACAACGGTTGTTGAAATAGTTGTTGAGATATTGTATAAAAAGATAAATGAAACGACTGAAGCCGAATTCCCCGAGTAGACTTGGTGCAGTGGATAATAGTGTTGGTTGACTGATCCTAAAAGTGATTTGATCCGAAGAATTGTGAGTTCAATCCCTGGCGTCAGCAGAGAGAACAATAACTTGGAGAATTGTGTTATCATGTTATAACTAAAACTGAGATATCGAAAGTCATAGCAGGTGGAATTAGAACAAAATCGAAATAAAGGTTCGTTTCGTAATCGCAACAAATATCACGTGAAGACGTAAATATGAATATTGGCAATGAAGATTACCACACAAGTCCGAACAACTGTAAACGATATGTTTGTTCTCATTTATTAACTGTTTCATAATAGATACAGTAATCGTAAAATGTCATTATTAATTCGTGTGGCCTTACTTTATATTTATCATAAATAAAGAGTGGCAAAAATTACAGGATCTCTTGAAAAAATATATACCGTATATATTTGTGTAAGGGGCGACCTCGCGACCCCCAAATTGTCACTTATAAAAACTAATTTTATCATCTATCTCGTGTATCATGGGAGTTCCTTTTTTGAGAGACGAAATCACAATAGACTAACCTCTTTTCCTCTATCTCTTCATCCCATCTTCCAGTTAAATAAGTTAAAAAAGTAAAAGAGAATGATAAAAGTATCGTTAGTAACGCTATACTCGTTGTGTAAATGCGTACAGCCATAAACAAATGAACGAAAAATAGCTAAACAACTTATAAACGTAAAAAAATGGAAAAGATGCATATTCGCTATGTTTGTATTTTATAATACGATATTAATATGTGAATATTACATGCATTATTATTGGATACAGTTAAGTCGGTACCTCCACGAAATCGCTAAAAAATCAGCATACCATGATGAAACCATGCTGCAAACGTAATGAAAACATAGTTTTATCGTTAAAATCGCTATGTTATTATTAAGAGGAAAGATCAAAGTATTTTTGAATATTTAAGTAAAATTTTTTACTCCTTTTTAGAACATTCGAAATTTTGATTAAAAATTTTCTTTTGCTTGCGTCAGCGAATATACTATATTTTAGTATAGCAAATTATAGCTTCCTTTCAAAAATCAAATAATTGTCGGATTTTAATGAAATGTTCAGGATTTATTCAC
>OZ010601.1:96113730-96151230 GCA_963932145.1 Acanthosepion lycidas | reverse complement strand
TTACACTGTAGTATTTTCGGAGACCCATTATGTAGCGAAAATAAAATTGTCTCGGATCATTGCTAGGGTAAAAAAAAAAAAAAAATATCACAAAATAAGGAATGTTCTCACGTGATATGCAGTCAGTCCCGCCCAGTATCTTGTATTTTACAAACTTTTAGCAAAATTTGTATTTACAAACTTTTAGCAAAATATGAGTTTTACAAACATTGAGCAACATTTATATTTTATAAGTTGTTAGCAAAATCGGAATTTTATCAGATATTAGCAAAATCTTTGTTGCTAACTTAAGAAAATCTGTATTTTATAAGCAATTAATTTTAAAGTTATTCAGTCAGTTAAGTGCCAAACGTGATACACGTTTGGGCGATCATGTATCTTTTGATACATGATGAACAAGGCCGATTTTTTCCCGCAATAGGTTGCCATTTCTTTCTGAAGTAGACTAGTTGGTAACCAAGGCCAAAGAACTCAGTCTGTCCTGCTATTCAACCCATAGATTGGGGAGAAGAGATGAATTCATACATTTCCCAAGAGTATATGTGCGTGTGAATCTAATGAATTCAACTGGAATTCGAACTTGGCCTTCCGAGACGATATCCATGAAACCACCCACGCACATCCTCTAAAATTATTAGTAAACATATATTTTGTATATTAGGAGCAAAACCAATAGGTTACAAGATATTAGAAAACCTTTATTTTTCAAGGTATTAGCAAAACCCTTTTTTCAAAAGCTATTAGCAAACCTATATTTGCAAGCTATTAATAAAACGTGTATTTTACGGAGCTGTTAACAAATTATCCATATTGATCTACTAGCAAATTTTCAATTTCACAATCTATTAGCAATCTTGTATTTCAAAAGCTATTATTCTCTATTATTTATTGCATTTCGAATGACAAGAAAATCGATTTATTTATGTCCTAAATGTCCTTTTCCAGATTTGCATATTACAAATTATTTATTACATAATAGAAAATGAATTTCTTTTTATTCTCCATTTCTCTTATATTATATATTTGGCCATCTTCTTGACAACCATATTATGTTGTCAAAAATGTGATGTCATATTGTTTGAGTTCAGTCCATGAAGCCTTGATTCCAGTCTAGGACGCCTTGACTATTGACTTGAATCTAAGTAAAACTGGCCGTTGATTTGAGTAAGAAGTCCTGGCCGGTGACCTGTCTAGTAAGCCCCGGTCGTTTTCCGTCGAAGAAGCCCTGGCTGTTGACTTTAATCTATGAATCCCTGGCCTTTGACTTCAGTCTAGGAAGCCCTGGCCTTTGACTTCAGTCTAGGAAGCCCTGGCCTTTGACATCAGTGTAGGAATCTCGAGACGTTGACTTCAGACTCTGAATCCCTCAGCCTAGTGTTGCGCTCTCATTGACGTCTAGTTGCATACATGGCAATGCACCTCAGTGTAACCAATTGTGGAAGATAGCAAGAATGTTCACCCGTTCTTAGACAAAAAAGCCTGGTGGATGAACTGGTTTAGTCACCTTTGATCTGTATATACTGCAGATAGTATTGGCTTATGTAGTAACTTGTCAAGTGACCTCTCAAAATTGTATCCCAACCTTCTTTTATTATTTTATTTCGTTCTTGTATTGCTACTTTTCATCACGGCACTAATATTATTTTATTAATCGCCTTCGCATCTTATTACCCTTGTTTTTTATGATATTCTATTAATTTACCTCCATCTTATTATTGTTTAATATCAACTCTCTGGATCAATTTATTTGCAATTGTTTGATGAAACTGTAAAATTGGTATAAACATTTAAATTTCGATCTAACCATTGATTTGTTTTAGTTAAATATTCCCATTCGATTATTTCTAAGAATAATTGATTATATAAAAGAACAGACAAGTCACAGATAATTTAGAAAGGTATAAACACTTCGGTTCGCTGATTCACAGTGCCGAAAATAAATCTTCTGATTCGTTCATTTTTTACAAAATGTTTTTCATAACCTGTGGCGATGGTTAAATTATCCATTAATAGTGTTTCATGGCTTACGTGTCACTGTTGTGCAAGTTCGAATCTTTCTTGGGGCGATTTACTTCTCCCTGTTAACAAATAAACGTCGCAAATTAAATGTTGCGTTGTGAAGTATAATAAAACACGAAATACTCGCTAAAGGATCTCAATTATGTGTTCGTTTTCCACCTGCCGTCCTCAAGATTATTCCATTGTTTCCTTTTGGTCACTTGAAGGATTTTCTTAGGGCCCCTCCTTTCAAATGTCGCTTTCGTTCTATTTCTTTTTTCTTTACTTTGATCGGGATAACAGTTTTTTTTCCCCTGAATGTTTTTACATCCCCATTTGAGACATTCTCTGGTTGGTTCGTGTCTGATTCCCCTTCTTATTTGCAAACTTTTCTTTCTACTTTTCTCTCCCCGAACTTATCGGCCAACTCCCAATTGAGCCGCCCACAAAAAAGACATTCCTTGTTTTGTTTACTTTTTATATCACGAATCCTACCTTTCGCTTTGTGTTCTCTTTGTTTCTCTGTTGTGTTTTTCTTGTGGCAATCACAGTAAAATTCTTCATACTATCTATCTATCTATCTATCTATCTATCTATCTATCTATCTATCTCATTCTATTAATTGTCTATCTCTATCTATCTATCTATCTATCTATCTATCTATCTATCTATCTATCTTAATACTCATTACAAAGAGGCATTGGGACGTGATATCAGTGATGTTAGAGCTGAGTTTATGGTCAGTTTTAAGTTTTTCAACTTCACACCATCTTGCTTCCCTGACCCTGTCATCCCGGATCATAGGACGGCCCGCTTCACAGCAGCAAATCTATGTTTAAACGTCTTTACATTGCGCTAGATTAGCCAAGAATAGATGGAAATAACAATGGTGCTATTCTATTTCTTTCTTTCTTTCTTTCTTTCATTCTTTCTTTCTTTCTTTCTTTCTTTTTTTCTTTCTTTCTTTCTTTCTTTCTTGTTCTATTCACTATCTATCTATCTATCTATCATAATCTGTAAACAACGAAAATGAAGATACTAATCCGATTTATAGTATTGAAAACAAAAAAAGATGAAGATACTCGTTCAATGTTTTGTATTGAAAAAAAAGCAGATGAATATAGCAGTTCAATTGTTGTATTGAAAATACCAAAGAGGAAGATACTAGTCGGATTTTTATCATATTTATAATATCAACTTTCACACGCATTATTATACGGTGTATTTCTTTTAAAAATCCTATTTGAATTTAGTGGATATTTTTCATATTTTTATAATGTTTAATGTTGTCAAATTTATAAGCAGCAGCAATTTACAGTTTGCATTAGTTTACGAAATGTGAATGATTTCAACATAAAATGATTTCAACATAAAAAGACATGTGTATCAATTATCTGTTAAAATATATTTTCCAAGAATTCTTCTTTGGTTGAACGTCCTAAATTAACTAAAGAGCCAGAATTAAAGTTTATTTTTGATTTTTTTTTTAATCTAATTTAACCCAAGCAAGGCACTAAAGCCACTAAGACACATGTGGTTACTGTGTGTGAAAGAATTAGAAAGCAGAAATATTACTAAAGAGTGAAAACAAAAGAAGAACAGCCAGGAAGAAAGTATATAAAAATTGACTTCAATTTTTGAAGATTAAAGTTGGCCGAAAAGCATAGAACCGGAAGGGAGTTCCACAAGCGAGAAATGCGAGAAAAGAAACTGAAGCATAGAATTTACGGCTACATTTAGCTAATTCAACTGTAAATGGATCTGACCTGTTACCAATCGAATACTGAGTTTAAATTCATAAAGTCTATGTACTTCAGTGAAGAGATCATCCGAAAAATTAGCATGAAAGTATTAATAGAAAAGGCAAAGGGAAGCAACCTTACAGCAGTGGGAAAGTGACTGAAGACGAAATAGTAGGTCAGGACCAATAATATTGCTGCTTATTCTTTAGAATTTGTCAAGAAACTCTAAATGTATAGCAGCAACACGGGGCCATATGTGGTAGCAATATTGTAAGCATAGCGAATGACAGACATAATAAGAGAAAAATTGTCTAATACGACACAGGGAACCAACTTTCTTAAAGGCTGACAAAGCAATGGATTCAATGTAGTCTTTCTATTTCATGTCAGGGCGCAACGAGCCACACTCCTGGAAGTTAGCATCAACCATGCTGATGGAACATACAAAATGGACTCTGATGATTAATAAAAAGCATTTTTGTTTTCGAGGCGTTAAAATTAACAAGCTATTCTTTGCCCCAGTTAACAACAAACTGTAGATCGTTTTCGAGATCAACTACTAATTTGACCTTATCAAACTGATCAGATTTATTATGGAGACAGGAGTAAATGGTTATATGATGAGCGTAGATATCAAGTTGAGAGCTGATGCCACTGGGAAGGTTGTTAATGAAAATTAAAAACAAAATAGGACAAAGGATGAAGCAGAGCGGCATGCTAAACCCTGTTATTATTTGAAGCCTATATTTACTAAGCGAAAATTAAAATCTTAATACAAATCATACTCCCCAAAACATTTACCATAATTAAATATATTTCTTTGCTCGTCAAAATGTTATATTTTTTTAGTATGGTGTATCGTAAGTGATATTATGGTTAAAAGGTCACGTGTCTCAAGGATTGTGCCCCTTTCGGCTTCCGATCAATACTTTCATTTCACTTCCGTGTTTCATTATCCTTACGTTTCAATAGAATTCTTTTTAAATCTTTAAGGGATGATTTTTTAAAGCTTTTTTTTTTTCCTATTTCACTAATTTAAAAAAAAAAAATTGCTATGTATTCATCTTACTTTATATAGTGTGTGTCATGCATAATTTGTTTTATTTATTAGTTCTTTTACTTAGTTAAGAAAAATAATTTAATTTATTTTTAGTTTTTTAAGATTCTTTTTTGCGAGTTAAATAAAATAACTTTAACAATTCATAAACATCGAAGTATAGCAATTAATAATATAGAAATACAAATATATTATCTCAGTTAAAAATTTAAAAACTAAGAGTGAGTTAATTTAATTTTTAATTTAATAACTGAGATAATATAATTAAACTTATATTATCTCGGTTATCAATTTAAAAATTTAATTATTGAGAGTGAGATAGTTATTAAATTATCTCACTCTCAGTTATTAAATTAAAAATTAAACTGAGACAATAAAATCTCATTTATCAATTTAAACAATTAATAACCATGTGAGATAATTTAATTATTAATATAATAATAATTTTATTAATTATTATCTCAGTTATTAAATTAAAAATGTAATAACTGATAATATAACAATTAACAAAATTATTTATCATTATCTTCGCTATTAAGAAATGAAATAGAATTATAGAGGTAACTCAATAATATAAGAAAATTTTATAGTATTTTAAATCATTATAAGAAACAAAAAAGTTCTTATTTAGAATTCGTAAACTTATGCCAATTCTGGTGCACCATACTAAACCTGTCAATACATTCAGCCATCAAATTATCGATGGAGACGTGAAAATAACAAGATCCGGAGGTCAAGAAATGTGTGTCTAGAAAAATTTATGTAATAAGTGATAAGTGATATTTGGCAGGTAATTTTTTTTTCAGAACAATTTAAATTTGGCAATTTTATGAAAGTAACGTTTCAGAAATGCATATTTTATTTTAGCGGGATTTTCAAAACCGAAAAATCAGTTTTGCTTACATTTCTCTAAAAAAGTTAAAAATGGTCGTTTTGTTTTGGTTTTAATATTTGAAATACACCACAGTATTCTTTATTCTGGAATTAGAAAATTCAGTCCGTTAGATTTCAGTTGAAGCTGTGGGAAAGCATCAAAAAGAAATTTTCCTTTATGAAAAATACATTTAAGCCTTAGGTATACGAATTTTTGGCGGTACCTACATTTTAGAGTTTAGGCAAAGACGTTAGAATTATAGAATTAAAGTAGAATTTAGCCGGAACCGGAAACCCAATAATAGTAAACACTTTAGAGTTTAGTCGGAGACGTTAGAAGTATAGAGTTGAAGTAGAATTTAGACAATACCGGAAACCCAATAATCGTATACATTATACAGTTTAGTCGTAGACATTAGAAGGATAGAGTTGATGTAGAATTTGAACAGCTGGAAAACCCAATAATAGTTTACATTTTGGAGTTTAGATTGAGACGTTAGAAGTATAGAATTGAAGTAGGATTTAGAAGGAACCGAAAACTCAATCCTAAACAGGAAAGAACGGATAAACCTTTCCTCCTGTTCAAAAGACCAGAGAGGAGTGTGAACCGGGCGATAGGTGGTTCTATCTACACCTATTGCGGAAAAAATAAAACATTGATAAATAAATAGTAAACAATTCAGAGTTTAGGCGGAGACAGTAAAAGTATAGATCTGAAGTAAGCTAACAAACTCGACTGGAATTCGAACTTGGCTCACGGATTTCTCATTCTGAACCGTTATTCTTTATACCACCGGCACATTTCCAAGACACTTTTGACACGTCAAGGTACACACACATTACGCATGACACAGTGAAAATGTCATATCAAAATTTAGCTAATAAATGTGTCAAGCTCGTAATATCGATCCTTTTCTCTCTCTTTCTGATTCTCTCTCTCTCTCTCTCTTTGTTATCCTTCATCGGTCAATTATCAAATCAAGGTTATCCCAACGAAAGACTTAGGAAACCACATTGATTGTGACTCTGATTGGAAAGCAAGCCTGTCAGTCGTTAATTAATGCTAGCCTCCAAATATTGAGAAAGTTTTTTTCTTTAACAAGGAACTTGTTATTGGTATCCAATGATTAACTAATTAATACAAAGAATCAAATATTATTATTTTTATTTATCCGAAAGAAAGGAAAATATAATTGATTTCTACTTCGAAATTCTACTTCTGACGCCGCCGCTTAAAATCTGAAATTTTTATTATTTATTTATTCATGTTTTATTTACTTATTTTCCTCAATGTGTTGATAGGTTCACCTATCGCCCGGTTCATGCTCTTCTCTGTTTTTTTTTTTGTATTAGAATAGTAGTTTATCTCTTGTTTTCTGTTTAGGATTGGGTTTCCGCTTCTTTCTATAGATTACTTCAACTCTTATACTTCCAACGTCTCCGCCTAAACTCCGAATTTTTTACTATCTATTTTTCATTTATTTTTTTTCTCACTGGAAGTTGGTAGGTTCGCCTATCACCCGGTTCATACTTCTCCCCGGTGTTTTGAACAGACGTAGAGGTTTATCTCTTGTTTTTTCCGTTAAGGATTATATTTCCGGGTCCTTCTGTATGAATTTCTTAAATAAAAATTACATGTACAATTTTGGGGGTAGTGTTAAAAAATATTAATCTCAATGATTTTGTTTTTACAATGGTATGAAAATAAAAGAAAACAAATTAAAATTGTGTTAGTATCTGATTAGCCACCACCACCACCAACAAAAAAAAAAAAAAGCAAAAATAAAAAATAACGTGGTAGAATATTCTAATTAATTGGGGGGGATGCAAGACTCGAAATAAAATAAGACATAATTTGTCTCACACCCACCAGAGAACTGAAAACCCTGTCACCTAATAGGGGGAAAGGATGGAGAATTAAACAAAACAGAGAGGGGGATAAAAATAAAAGTGTGTGTATGTGGCGTGGGGGGGGGGGGGGCTATGCGCTTACATACTTTAGATAAGTTACCAAGATTTCAAGAAGACTCAATGCACAAGAATGATGTTTCAGTTATGGTATGTTGTCGTACAATGAATTCAGTCCACATTCACACTTAAATTTCTTTCTTTCTTTCTTTCTTTCTTTCTTTCTTTCTTTTACATCCATTTTTGAATTCTTTTTTTTCCCACAATTTCTTCTTCTTCGTTTATATGTTTGTTTCTTTCTTTCTTTCTGTCTTACATTACTTTCGGCATTCTTTTTTTCCCAATTTTTTCTCCTTTAAATTTCTATTTCTATTTCTTTCTTTCTTTTTTTCCTTTCTTTCTTTCTTTCTTTCTTTCTTTCTTTCTTTCTTTCTTTCTTTTATTTTCCATTCCAATTTTCTGATTTTTTTCTCGTTTTTAAGCACGTTCTGTTTTTTTCTTTCCTTCACTCTTTTCTTTACGTTTTTAAGGTTCTCTTCTTCTTCTTCTTCTTCTTCTTCTTCTTCTTCTTCTTCTTCTTCAAATAACTTCCTTTCTGTTTTCCTTTCTGTTTTCCTTTGTTTTCCTTTCTCTCTCTTTTTTCCAAATTTTCCTTCTTTAAATTTCTTTCTTTCGGATTTTTTCTTCTTTTATTTATTTATTTTCCTTCTTCAATTTTCTTTTTTCTCTTGGCCATTTTTTTTCAATTTTTCTTTCCTCAGATTACTTTCTTTCGTAATTTCTTTCTTTTACATTACGCTTTGTAGTCTTTTTCTCAATTTCTCCTTCGTCAAATTTCTTTCTTTCTTTCTTTCTTTCTTTCTTTCTTTCTTTCTTTTACATCCGTCTTTGTATTCTTTTCTTCTTCATTAAATTTGTTTAAGTGTTTCTTTCTTTTTTTCCCGTTACATTATTTTCGGTATTCTATTTTTTTTTTTACAATTTTTTCTTCCTCAAATTTCTTTCTTTCTTTCTTTTATTTTTCTTCGTTTCTCAAATTTCTTTCCCCACCTTTTCCCTATCTCTTTAATCCTATTCCTCCGGGTGATGCTTGCAACGAAGCTTCTTTATCTGTCACCTTGTATTTTACGCATCGTAAGACGCTCTAAAAAGCGGGCCTATCGTGCCAACTTATCCTTAGCACAGGTGTTTTAGCCTTTGTCGCTCAGGCAATAAAGAACAATAGAAAAACATTGTATTTCCACCAGTCTGGTTCACTAAAGTGTAAACCAGGAATGCAGTGCTGCTGATAAATACTTTCGAACGAAGGAAGTCATTAAGCTCTTCGAAATTTTAATTAAAATATTAGGCTGATGTCAAAGTTTTTCACGGTTATATGTTTATAATGTTAGGGAAAATTTTTAAATTTAATCAAGCCGTTCGTGTATGATCGTTAAGCGGTTATAACTTTTATTTTCGGACCCTAGTTCGAATTTCATCCTTGTCGATTTAGAGGCGACCATCAAGATTTTTTTAATCGTTTTACCCCAAGAAAGGCGATTAAACCATTAGGACGCAATGGTGTTCCAGGGAGTGAAAAAGAATGAGTCGACTTTAATGAGGAAAAATGAGAAACGGACAATGAAGGAAAAGAATTCAGGAAGACTGATTAACGTTGCATTTTGTTTTGTGGCGTACGGTGGCCGTTAATAATTAAGTATAACTCAAGATTTCAATGTTAAAATAAAACAGTATTTAATTACACCGGCAAATAAATATTAACAAGAATAAAGAAGTAAAAGTCAACCAAAGATAATTAACCATTTCAGTGAATACATTGTCAGTCGTACGGCTCGGCTTAACGTCCGGTAAATTCTAAATCAAAACCCAAATCATCGACGCACAATAATTCACACTAATTCGACTGGATATTTTCACGCAATAATCACTCCAGTCAGTAGCCTGACACCGCTATTTATACACTTGGAGGAAAACATATATTTATAAATCCAGAGTGTCACGCTCGAACCGCGGTGTCGGTAATTACTCGTTTACTTCCTATATGACACATTTAAATTTTTGAGGATTGTAAGTGGCAAGGAAACAAGAAATCTGAAGGGAGTTCAACAGGTGAGAAGTGTGAGAAAAAGCTATAAGAATAGAAGTGGAGGTTGCATATCGCTAGTTTAATAGTAAAACAGTGAGGCCTAATTGCCAATCTGGTAGCACGTTTAAATTCACTAGGGGAAAAACGCTCATGAGAACAGATGCTGCGAAAATATTTATAGAAAAGACAAGAGGGAAACCACGTCACGTCGGTAATAAAGTGACTGAAGTCGTGATATCAGGTTAGGGTCGATTACATTACAGACACTTCTTTAAATTTTGACAAGAATTTCAAAATACAGCAGTGTACCAGACAAGGTGTGTCTACAATATTCAATGCATGGACGAATGGTAGATTTAGAAAAGTGCAAGATGGATTCTGATGAGAAAAAAAATATCATCAGACTAAAGAGTGCATCCTAGGCTTTGCGTAGTTGGAAGTATTTAATCGATAGTTGCGCTAATCACAAGTTATAGTGGACAATAGTTTGAGCGACCCGGTCTTGTTCAAGCGTTTGATCCCGCCAGTTTATACGCTCACATAGTAAGTCTAGCTAAGGTCCACTCAGCAGAGATGCGGTATAAACTATGGATGTGCTCTGTGGGTGGAGAATAAACGTAAATGTCCCTAAGCTGGTATCTGCAACAGGAATTAACTAGCCGCTCTAGCAAACGTTCGGAAACGAATACTGGCCGTTCGTCGTCTGAAGATCACGTGAGCGTGAAACTCGAGTTACGAGTAGAACCATCCTTTCGGTCCAGGCAATCTAGGCTTCGAGCACTTTACTTTATTGAGTAGTACAATCATGCCTTTTTCTTTTTCTTTTTCAGTATTGTCGGTTTTATTCGAGACTATCGGGATAAGAGTTTTAGGTTTTGGCAAGTTGTCCGTTGGTTTTTGTTTTTCTTTATTATATATTGAAAAAATATTTAAAAAGAAAAGATAAAAAAAAATCAACTTGTCAAAGGAGATGACCAAGGTTTACCAATCCGTAGTAGACGGAATCTCTTGCAGGATCAACTACACGAATAAGGAGAAACAACCAACAGTAACGAACAACAAACGCCAATATATCATTTAATAAGATTTAATTCTAACAAGACGATACATGAAAACATTAATGCAAGGTAATGCTTGGAAAGATGTTTACCACACATTTCTGTTTGGAAAGATGTATATCTAATATGACTAGTTAAAGTCTACTAAAATTTAGTTATTCGCCTGAAATCAATATCTTGATTCTTTCTTCACTATTATGAATTTTGTTGGTCGTTTACTATCTTCACATATTCAGCAATATAGAATTCATCATTCAATTAGGAAGATTCGAGGCTATTTAAGTCATAGTCTGTGTTCAATTGAGTGAGTCACACGTGCCTGTCTTAAATGATTATCACGTTTAGTAATTCATCTGTGCTTTTGATATATGCAGCAATATGTAGTGAGCAGAGTTGAGTTGAGTTGAATTGGAACTCGTCTTCATTGTGCGATTTTCTTTGCTTGATGGTAACATATAAAAAGAGATGTTAGATCTGTGTGCTAATTCCTTCCGATGTTTTCCCGCTCAACGTTTCCTACTTGATCACGTGATTCTGCATCTGTGTTAAAGGCAATTTTTAGATCTCGTTACTAAGGCCATCAACCTGTCTGACCTAATTGTTCTTGTAGTCAGCGACTACTAGGCCAGATTGGAAGAGAGCAGGTGAATTAATATACTATATTATAGAGAGGTGGAAAGAGAGATGGTTCGCTAAGTTTATAGTGTGTGTGGTTAGGGGTTTTGTCTGCGCAAGGATGTAAATATATATATATATATATATATATATATATATATATATGTGTGTGTGTGTGTGTGTGTGTGTGTATGTAATTCTAGTCACTCGTATCTGTTGCAGTGTTTTGTATATATTATGTAACTAGTGAGTTAGTCCAAATGTCTTGACTCACTTTATAGTCTACCAATAGGAGGTTAACCAATCAGAAGACGTGGAACATTCAACACGTCGTGTATAAAGGCGGCCATTTTGGTTTACCCTACCCGAATGACCAGTGCCAACTTGACCAGGCGAAGATGAACAGAAGGAAGTACTACGCTCTGCTACTTTGCTGCGACATCCACTGCTAACCTGAACTACGCTTTCCTACTGTCTCCGAAATATTCACTGCTAACCTCTGGATTCTATACTCGAAGACGACCGTCATCTGAACAACAGTATCCAAGTATGCTTGTCTGCGAGAGTAGCTAACAATTTCCTGTTGCAGACGCATACTCAGCCATACAATTAATCGCGATAAAGAGCTGAACATCATTCACTCATATCTCATTTTATAGAAATTCAAGATGCGACTTTCTTGGAAGGGTTGAGAAAATCTTATGAAAGAAAATAATAAAATCGATAGCCATACAACAGGAGAGAGAACTATAAGAAGAGCATGAGACATCGGTAATAGGAGTTCGATTACGGCTCTGGCCATAACAAAATAGACAACGAAATACAAATTAACATACATAGATGCATGAATAAATAGATCGAGTGTTAATGGAAAAACCATATATTTTCGCAAAACAGATATTTTTCGAAATCTCGGTCACAATGACTCTTGACTTCCTCAGTGCGGAATTATCTCAACGGGAACCAACAGGAAGATAAATAAAGCGTAACAGTGATAATGAAAATGTGTTGTTGAAATGGTCACCATATTCACCTTGTGATATTTTTTATATGGGGCTATGTAAAAGTCTTATATCCCCTTCTCTTGCTACAAGCCTAGAGGAACTTAAGCGGAGAACCATTGATTTGCTGCGAATGTTACGCAAGACATGATACAGTGTATTTGGCAGGAACTGGACTGATGACTTAACGTGTGTCGTGTCAAATATGGTGTTCATATTGAACATTTGTGAGTCTTTATAAAATCTACATGCCTTTGAATATCTTATTAGAATTCTGATAAATAAATCTTTTATTGTTCAACATGAAGCCTATTTAATTTCATTTGCATGGGACATGGAATTACTCAGATATTCACATTTTAAATGATAACAATATTTTGGGGACAACCTGTATATTACACATTCCTAATGATTAACATGTCTTCTTTGTTAATGTTATATCAATCTCTTTCAGAATTTAATTTAAAATATTATATTCTCCTCATCTTGAACGAGAAATGCGTTTATTTTTTTACATGAATCAAATGCTTCTCAAACTGCTGCCAACATTAACAATACATGAAGTGAAAGATCCATTTGTGATTAGACAGCACGACGCGAGATTTTTACTTTCTACGGTGAGGATAAGAGTCTTGAACATCATGGTGGTAGAGAACTTCTATTTGGAATTGCTAATCAACATCTGAAAAAACTAGTCGAAAAAAAAAACAAAAAAAAAAAAACAAAAAACAACACATTTTTGTGGCCTAAATCTCCTGAGCTGACCAAGCATAGAAATGAATATAATATGGGAATCAGTAATAAGGAGTGCCAGAGAAAAGCAATAATAAAGAAAATTGCAATATGAGGTCTGGTAAAAAACATAAAATGATAACAGCAAAACTAGCAATATGAGCATTGGTAAAAAAATTATAGCTGAAGACATTAGGTTTATAATACCCAGAAATTCATAAACAGATGTCATGAAGGAGACATGGTACATTTGATAAAGGCGTTAGTTAGATCCAGTGACAGGACACAAATTGTGTGAGTTCAATACCTTGTTAAGGCGGCGGAGAACTTGGAGAGGAGAACAGGAAGATAACTGATAACTGACATCCATTAGATGGCACGTGGAACTAGAACAGTCTACCCCAGTGAGCGAAATAAAGGGTTCAGTTCGACATTACAAGCACCTGATGAAGGCCGGAGCGTACCACGGCCGAAACGTTGTGATAAATATAGCAACAAAGATAAGGATGTCAGCATTTCACAATATCGGACCGGCAAGGGGATGAAACTTGAAGAGTTCGACGTTTTGAAGTATTCTTCATCTGCGAGATGATTAGAAATGTATCTTTTATGAGAGTGGTAAACGATCGACTTCATGACGAAGGACTCAAATACTCTCGAAAAGCGAAAGTGCACCCAACTGTGACGGTCATTGGCGTTCTTTATTACAGATTTCTGGAATCTAACCAAAGCATCACTACCGATGTTTGATGCCAGCAACTGGATAAAATGCATACTCAGTTAAGCACTGGTTAATTGACCAGGTGTAATTCTTCTTCCTGACTAGACTCGGTCATGCGTAGTCAGGATGACGCTGCAGAATTTCACCGACGTAGAATAATAGATTTTACCACAACCAATATATTCCCCAGATCTCCAGCCCACTAATTAATTACCACTTTTTGTTTCAAGCATCTTGACAATTTTTAAGTCAAGCACATTTCGTTGCAAAGAAGATGAAGAAACTGCATTAACAGATTTCTTGGTGTCCTAACCTTTAGAATTTTATCGTAAAGGCGTAAAAAATCTCTTAACTCGATGGTAGAAATGTATCGATGTCCTGCGTTCTTATTTTGATTGATTTAAACACTGGTTAAATACATTAATTGGAGGAATAAAAGTTGATTCTAAAATCGTGCATTACTCTCAGAACCACCGAATAGTAAAAAAGAATCGTTCTTTTATGATGGAATACACTATTTAGCTGATATTTAGCGTAAGGACAACGAACCCTAAGGAAATCAATTTGACGGTTGAAACAAGATCTCGTCGTTAGGCTATTCTTTCTCCTTCTTGACACTTGTAGCCCCCCCCCCTCTTCATCTTAACATGTTTTGCAGCGGACCTCTAATTGCCGGACGTGGAAGGTTTCTTAAGTGCAATACATGGCTGAAAACAATAGGCTTTTTATCATTTGACCCAGCGGCGACGGCAGAACGGATTCAAAGTGGTACAGATGCGTATACACTTGAAGAAAATCGAGACTTAGACCAAGAAAATGGTTGCAAAGAGCAAAAGAACATACACAACTGGTTGCATACATAAACACCTACATCAACGCACACACACACACACACATATATATATATGATTTTCTTACCTCATTTACCACCAGATTAGAATATTTATTTCTAAAGTAACTAATAGCAATACTGAACATATAGATAAAACAATAACATTGACATCTATAAAATCCAAATACATGTTAACTTTAAAGAAGATGAATTTTGTCTTTGAAATACCATAAAGAAATACACAACAGCTGCTGCTGCTGCAGAGAAAAAGAAAATTTATAAAACAGCTAACGTTATCATCAACAATAACAACACAAATGCAAAATCTAAATGGCAGATAACCAACATTATTTGCGACTTCAAATGCGTTTTAAGGGACTATGTTCCTGACCAAACCATACCCATAAATAATTATATTGGTAATACCACGACATGTCTATCTAGACGACTCACGTTACACCTATCTGACCATAAAACAATTAGGGTTCATTTAAACAGGCATGGAAAACTACCAAACTCGAATAGCAACATACTAATAGGAAATACAAGTATAATATACTCATCCGTATGTAAAAAATAATAAAAATAATGGAAACACTAATAATAAAAAGAAAAAGCCAACACTCAATAACGTTAACTATGAACACGACCACAAGGAGCTGATCGTGTTTGAAAAATAAAACTATAACTTTAGACACATGCATAAAAAGAAAGCCACACAGTTAAAAATAAAAAATAAAAATTGTCCTTGATAATGGCGAAAAGAATAGTCAAAAGCACTCGGATATGCAGAATGTTTGGGCAGTTTTACACACTTTGTGTCCAGAAAAGAAAACACTTGTACGAACACAAGAAAAATAAATAAAAATCTTAATTGCAGTGCCTTGTCAGTTGTCTTTAACAAAACTTATATATATATATATATATATATATATATATATATATATATATATATATATATATATATATATATATATATATATATATATATATATATATGATGATCAACCCCTCAGGCTACCATGGTTTCAATCATTGACGATCTTCAGATGGTATAGGCCAACTAATTTCCAAACGCTTTATTTGTTTGTTTATGCACGCACAACCAGAAAGGCAACGAAAGGGTATGGGTAAGGCTAGTGCGGAAAAATTGAATAGGAGAGGGAGGAGAAAAATATATGTACTTTCATCCGGATTCGTACAAACCCCAAATATACTTCTTACTATGTTTACATCCCGACATGACTTCAGACCTTTCATTTAATAGATTTTGTATATGTATATTTCGACAGCATATCTTCAAGCATGTTTAAATAAATAACATAGACATATTATACCTATTTATTTTATAATAGTCATTTCTAGTTCTTTAATTATCTTCTTGATGTTAAGTTAAAATTCATCATGGAAGGTGCCGTATTTTTTGTTAACTCAAGTAGTTTCGAACTTCTACGAGATCACCCTTAGGGTTGAATTGCGAAGAAATAATGTAACTGTAATCGTTTTGATAGTGATTTTTGCAAACGCGCGATCCCGCTCTGCTATAATTATTTTAAAATTAACCGTTGTGGTCATCATATTTTCTAAACAAGCGTTCCAAATGTAAGGGGGATAACCAGAATGGTAAATTGCAAAATGGTGTTAAATATTAGTCAATTCAAATGGATTTTAAAACATTGCTACTATACCCGTAATAAATTTTGTTTAGTGTTGGCTGGTTTGCTTTTGATATATAAAGCAACCAACCATCACTGAACAAAATGTATATTGGTATGTAGCGTTAATATAATTATTCATGAGTAATTAATTTGACATATCACTACATACATATCAAGAAGGCTCACGTTGTAACGCTCTGATCTCGCTGACCATAGCTGAATTAGGATACATTTAAACAAACGCGTAAACCTACCAATCTCCATCGATAATATTCATGTAGAATATACAAGTATAATAGCCCCAGCCACACATTAAAAAATAATAAAAATAATGCGAGCATTAGTAATAAAAAAGAAAAGGACAAGATTCATTAATATCAACTATGAACAGGGCCATAATGCGCTGACCATGTTTGGAAAAAATTCCTATAATTCTAGATGCATACATAAAAAATCCATACATTCAGCTAAAAATCAAAATGTATATGTATATATTATTTAACTATATATATATATATATATATATATATATATATATATATATATATATATATATATATATATAGGGTTAAAAAAGCCAACACGCAATAGCATTAATGATGAACACGGCCACAATGTGCTGACCGTTTTTAGAAAAAAAACATTACTATTTACTATAACTCTAGATACATATATAAAAACCCATATATTCACTAAAATCAAGATAAAAAACCATTGGTTATGGCTAAAAGAATAGCGGAAAGTGCTCAGATACACAGAACATTTGGACAATTTTTAATCATTTTATGTCTAGAAAAGGAAACACTTACAGGGGCAAAGGTAAAAGTTAACTATAGCGTTTAATCGTTGTAACTTGTTTGTCGTTTTTAATGTAACTTGTATAAAAGAGGGGGTATTGCTAAGCAAAACATGTGTGTGTATGCGTGTGTGCATGTGTGTGAGTATGTATGTACGTGTGTGTTGGAGACATATTTATGAGAGCTAATTAGTGAAGGCGCTTCCCAAAATACTTAACTGAGAGGGAAATGAATCTGGCGATGTTATCTTCTGACAGAAACTAATATCCGATAATTTCCATCATCATACCTGACGTTGCTATAGTAATCAGGACATTGAAATTGATTGGATCGTCAGTCCATTGATTCACTATGCCAGAACATCTTATAATACGAACTCCGTTTGCTTCTCTCAAGACTGTAAAGCGACAAATTTAGTAAACAACTTCTATTTATTATTTTTTATTATTACATATATATCTATCTATCTTATTTTGTTCATTATCTATCTATCTATCTATCTATCTATCTATCTATCTATCTATCTATCTATCTATCTATCTATCTTATTCTGTTCACTATCTATCTATCTATCTATCTATCTATCTATCTATCTATCTATCTATCAACGTACGCCAAACACAATTTTTCGTATAAGCAACTTTAATAAACCCGTAATTAAGAATCTAATATCCGTATAAGATCTGTGAACGATATAGCCAAATTCTTTCTTTCCAAAACTTAACATACTCCGATCAATTATGAATATGATACACAAACACACAGACAAAGCAACAGTAGCACCTCATTACCATCTTCAGGAATTATACAACCAGATACTATCAAGTCGACAAAAATAGCCACACACATGCTCACACCTCAAGACAAAGACATGTGAGGTCTGTATGACTAATGACAAACAAACAACACAGAACTCAAAGTACCGGAACTTTCTCTTCATAAATCATTTCCAAAAATGTCTGATGAAGTTTAAATAAAAGTGAAACATGTTCAATTTATAAACGTTTTCTCTTTGTTCCGTATCCTATCATACTGTCGAATTGTAATCCATATTTGATCTCAATTCTTTCTTTCTTTCTTTCTTTCTTTCTTTCTTTCTTTCTTTCTTTCTTTCTTTCTCAGTCTGTTCATTATCTATCTATCTATCTATCTATCTATCTATCTATCTATCTATCTATCTCCGTCTGTTTGTATGTATCTTCATTGGGCAGGCCATGTCATTCACCTCGATGACAAGCAAATACTATACGGAAAGGTGCTCTAGTGTACTCGACCTCAGTATAAACTAAGGGAGCACTTAAAGGAAAGTTTCAAAGAGTCTCTTGCAACCTAAGATGATCCTGAGTGGAAAACTTCTGAATGAGATCGAAATAAGTGGAGCCTTACAATTCAGGAAGATCTTCCAATAACATGCAATGAATTGGGCGAATGCCAAGAGTGCAGATAAGAAAGTGGAAGCCTTTGATCTAGCAATCCATCAATTTTCATGGCAGCTATGTCTCTCCAATGCAGTCCTCGTTAGGCTCAAGAAGAGCCATTTTGAGAGACCTTTCACAAATTATGATTAGTACTATGCTGGAAACTTAACATTAAGAGCATGTTAGAAAACCTACTGAAACCGCTCCAGTTCTCACTCGTTACATTAAAAGCTACAATCAAACTGAATGGACATTTTACAAATAAGGTCAAGCCTTGTACAGAACAACTTAAGTTTCCACATCTGCAACAAGCATGGCAAGTGAATTGCCGGCTTCCAGGGCATTTGTCTTTCTCACGAGAACCAAAAACATTGATCAAACTTGTCATAAGTATCTATTCTGTTCTTGTTAAGCAACAGCGAACCTGGTCAGTATTCAGATGGGTGACCGATGAGGAATAACGGGTGCTATAAGCTATGCGAAAGGCCAAGTCAATCTCGCTAATTGTCCGAACAGAAGACCTCGATATGTGGAGGTGTTTCTGAACTGGCACGTCGCTAGAATTAACTGGAGTAAGGTGGGTGAGGGATACTCATCATATGATAATCTTTTAAGTGACAGAAATCACAAGTTTCATCATTGGAGTCAATATCAATAGAAAAGAGAACATAATCGTCATTGATTTCCTTATCGCTTAAGAAAAGAATAAAATATTTCACCACTCGATCCAATATTAAGGTCAGAGAATGCCATTTTCTGCTCTATTCCTTGCCTTCTTCGGTTCACAACCAATTCATGGATTTTATTTTCGACATCTTGCTGTTTTGCTTCCTCCCACCCAACAGAATTTACTATTCTCAATCTTATTTGGTGTATAGGGCACACCCTGATTTTGTCATAAGAAAAGTTTTGTTTAAAAATTGAGTCTTAAACGCTGAAAAATACGTTATATTTTAAGTAGAAAGTAAGTATTGTTTTTCAAAATCAATTTCTTTATGACTATCCACAAGTTCATATTATTTGTTGTTTTAATTAATTTGTGATTATTTACCTCACCATTTTGTCTCTGTCCTGTCGTTTGTTTGACTCTTTAAGAATGGTTCATCGCTGTCTCTCCCTGCTTCTCTTTCCTTCAGTATATCCCGTCAGTGTTAAATTCTCCTGGACCTCTTTCTTATTGTGCGTATCAGAAATTTCATAAGCTTCGTTCTTATTTAGTTTAAAGCTTCTTTGCTACTCATCTATTCAGTCCTCGATATTCTTAGAATACGACAATAGAATCACATCGCTGTCGCTTCATGTCTCGTCTTGCAAGAAGATTGCCCATTATTCATAGCCATTTAGGAGATTAGATATGACAAAGCAGTTCAATACCATCTTCTTTGTTTCTAATGATTTTTTCCTTATATCATAATATTGGTTTGTAACGAAGGTTCGTAGTATTTTTCAGTTTTGAATAAATTATTTCTTTTAACGCGTGACCGAAATTTATGAAATATACACAAATTCTGAAAAGTGACATTTCAACGGGTTTTTCATTACTTTTTCAAAACATAGAATCATTAAAAAGTGATCTACAAATCGTATGTGAATTTTGGATGTTTTTACGTTAAAAGCAAAAATGGAGAAAATGAAACACATTTTTTTATTTGACGCTCTTTTATATCCGAAAAAGAAAATAAAGTTGTAAAAACACCAAAAGAAAAAAAATGTGTGAGAAAATTAATAATACACAGGGCCGGATACGAAACCGCAATCCTGTAAATTTGGATTCACAAGTTTTCATTAGAGCCATTGTTCTTGGCGATATTTTAAGTGATTTTTGCGACGAATTTTATGTACGATAACAACTTTTACAACTTGGAAATAAATTTGGGAATAATCGAAATTAATTGCGAAATCCATCGAAAGTCACCCACGAAATAAAAATAATTCTTTGTACTGAAAGTAAGGACCTACGTACATCAAATTTTCTTTAAATTAAGTGGCGGCAGAAGAATTATTGTTGAACTTTTAAAAGGTAAGCTTAAATATTAATGCAATGTTTAAATGCAGCGATCAATTTTGAGTTTTTCTGTAGTTTATTGTTGCCTATTGCATCTACTTCTCCCTACCTATTGTGATGAAGGCCTAATGAAGTGCCCTCCACAGGAGCTTGCTTAAATGCCGCTCGATGGGTCGAAACCATGTATACTTATCGAGGACAGCCATTGATATCGATGGCAGCACAGATGAGATCATCTTTCAAGCTACCCTGCTGATGCATCTGGCTTTTCCAAAGACTATATATTTTAATAACGTTTTGGGTGAATCGTATATTACATAAATAATTAGGATGCGTCCTGTAGTGCGTTGATTAACAAGCTCGTTTTGCAGACACATCCATAATTAAATACTCTCGATCCACACTGAGTGCATCACTATTATGGCCTTGTGCCAGTCAAGATAACATTACTTGACGTTGGAGCTTCACGCTAGGGTTCACAAATTTGTCTGTCAGACCATTCCTGATGTGTAGTGAATTTCTCCCGCATTAGTTGCTCCAAATTTATGCCTTTTGCCAGATTAAATTAATCTTAGTAACAACCTGCTATACTCACCAACACCTCCATTTTGATTTTCATATTTGATTACAGTTTAGATATCATTTTTTGCAGCTACCAATATTACATCAGCCTCGTCAAACCGAAACTTTTATATGGATGTCATGCATGGCACGAAACACGTTCAGAAATATCTAAACTCTCAGCTTTATACAACCGTTTTCTCAGAACAATAATTTGAATTTGAGCGAATGAACCCTGTAGGTGTTAGAGAGGACCACCCTTCTTCAAACTTCATGGATTGGCGTTACAGAACCACAAACAAAGAACTTTACCAAATATCAGAAACCACATCACTTGACTTTTAACAACAGTAATAATTAAAATGGATAGTACATGTAACTCGAACAAAAAAAAAATGACGATATAATCAAAATGTTGACATTCCACATTACTTGAAACAAAAGGTTAGGAAGGAAACTCCCATCAATACTTCAAACAAAAGGTTAGGAATGAAATTCGCATCCGTATTGGAAAGAGCAATAACAGTTAATGGGCTTGAGAAAAATTTCTGAAAAATAGTCGTAATAGAAAGATTTCATAAATTTTAACTGGAAGTATCACTGACGTCTTGATCAATGAATGCCGAAGGTTTACTTATAAGGAAACGTGTAATATTAACATCACCATTAGAGACGAGGAAAACAGATACTACACATTGATCCCAGGGAGTGAACAAAAGTGTCATTCGACTAGCAGTAGCTGCTCGGTCAATGAATGTCGAATGCTCCCATATAAGGAAACGGCTAATATTACCATTGCCCAATCACTTTGCTTACGTTTTACTTTTTCGGTAATGGACGCTGGATCATTCGCGCCATTGTGATTTCTCTATTGGCATCTTAAGTGCGTGTGCCATTACTACACACGCAAATCTACCAGTTTCAAGCCAGTGGCTCAAGTGACAGGTGTGACATTTACATAGGATAGGGTGTCTGGTTTAGCAGTATTAAATGATCGTAACATAAGGAATGAAACTTGCATCTTGGGGGCAACCGTCAAAAATGGAAACAGATGAGATTGAAAATAAACGATAAAGACGATAAAAGCGAATTTAGCGTAATAGTTAACACGCAAATATCGCATCGGGTCGTGAGTTCGATCCCCATGGATGCATCACCGTTGTAGCCTTCGATCAGGCGAGAATAAACTAAACATTCTTCATTTTTAATAAAAGCAATGATACTCAAAAAAAACAAAGATGGCGGCCTATGTTTGGAAGTTAAAAGAAAAAAGAGTAACAGTCCAAGAATAACAGTGGCGTATTTTGAGAAAGGTCAAATTTGGTAGGACTAGCAGCAGTAGCTTCAAATTGTGCCAGGAGGAGAAATTGGCGATTGTAACGCATCCAGATTTTGCAAAGTTGTTAAATGAACGATCAGAGTTAATGTCGAAATGCCGACATATTAACAAGTACATCTTCGGTCTCAATGAGCCAGGTTGAATGTGAATAAACAAATTTTTTACACACCTATTCCTTTTCTTGACTTCCGGTAATCTAATGTGGTTAAAAAGAAAATCTGGATGTGATGAAGAATATTATTTGGCTTGCAACCTGACGAGATCTCACAGTTGAAACCCTGGTAGTACAGAAGGTAAAATATTTTCATCCTTTTATAGTACATATATATATATATATATATATATATATATATATATATATATATATTGATTTAAATATAAGGATCATATTTCGCCTTTTTATTGTTAAAATAGATACAAAAGTATATCGTTTAAGAAAAAAAAAAGTTGGGATTTAAGGCGCCTTTCGGTCGACACTTCTTCAGAAAAATAATCATCGGCAGAATAAAACAAAGAAGTTGATAAGAAAAATTATTATCAATGGCTGATGTTAAAAAACAATAGATTACCAAGATGTAATATAAGGGGAAAAATTAAAGGAAGAGGAAAACAAAACAAAAAAAAAAAACCCAAAAAACCTTATGTGTACTTTATATATATATATATATATATATATATATATATATATATATATATATATATATATAAATTGTGTATATTTAAGCATCAATTTTTCATTGATGCATGTTTCATTAAATAATATAGACAAGTTTTGTCTATTTATTTTAAGTAAGTTCCTTTCATATTGTCTGATAAGCTTAATCACATTATCATTGAAATACGAAAGGAAATCACCATATTGATACATGTTTAAATCCAATCTAAGCTTTCGGCTTACATAAGCCATTATCAAAGATGACAATTACTTTTCAATATATCAACTAATACACGGACGAAACAATAATGAGAGTCTCTCTCGCGTGGTCATGTGTGACGTCACGAGCTGCGACGCGATTTTCGCTTCGGCGTCTCGTATACACTATTTAGTCGTTTCTTTGGAATTTTTCAGGCAACAAAAACAGGCTATCATTATTGTTTCGTCCATTTATTTGTTTGGATTTAAACATGTATCAATATGGCGATTTCCTTTCGTCTTTCAATGATAATGTGATTAAGCTTATCAGACAATATGAAAGGAACTTACTTAAAATAAATAGACAAAACTTGTCTATATTATTTAATGAAACACGCATTAATGATATGTATATGTGTGTGTGCGTAATGTTATCGATGTAAAGACTTATAAGAAAACCATACTACATCTCTGATGCGTTATAGCTATTATTATTTATAATTATTTATTCAACTGCGGATTTCGTAAATCAAGATCGGCAGGCATAAGGGTGTGTGGCTTTGTGAGATTTTCCCAAACGTGTATCTTCTCTTTCCATTTTGAAGAGGTGATGTGCGCGTGTCTATTTTCCTGTGATCCCACGTCTACACATCTTAATTGCAGCTATGGTCGACTATTGGTTTACATGTCGAGGGCGGTCACTGCCATCTTGTGAGCTGCGAATCTGCATCTGGCGGCTATGAGGCCACCTTCCAGAGTTTCAAGCCTATTTTGCTATCTTCGGAAGAGTCCAGTACATGCAGGAGTTGACAATGATTAACAAGTTGTTGAATGATCCGCTTGTTCCGCCTTCAGTCAGATTTTTCTCTTGTGTAAAAACCGATGGGCGATAATTTGTTTGATTATATTCAACAACAGCTTAAAACAGTTATAAATATTTTATTAGGGCACTAGCTTAAAATCCACATTCCGTGGGAGGTGAGCTTTTAAGCTAGGTAGGCCAAAAAGTAAAGGTCCAGCTTAGAAAACAGCAATGATAATTTTGAAGAATTAACTTTAAATTCCTCAATTCACTCCATGGAACATCAAAAATCTCATTTCACGAAACCTCTCATTTTAACTCTGATTCTTTGGCATTTTGAAGAAATAAAATTGATTTTCTCAATTCACAAAATTTTAGAGATATTTTAAACTGAATTTAAAACAAAAAAAATTAATTCACAAAATGTTTGTGTTACTTTAAACTCAATATAAATTAAAAAATAATTTTTTCAGTTATTTTAAAAATGGAAATTTTAACTGTTCCTTCCTAATCTAGACACAAATCCCAATGCTGGATGTTTAAGCACCAGATGAAGGGCAGATTTTCAATTTGATTCTAAAAAGTAATAATATGCCAATATAGAGCAAATGTGGACCGAGTTGGAGGTGGTTTCAGACACACGGACGGACAGACAGAATTTGCCGTTTATTTCTTTAGATTAAAACGGATATTTTTAAAAAGTATATGCAGTGTATCCCGGATATAAGAGAAACCCGGATATAAGAGCGATTTTCTCTGGTCCCAAATTAGAGCCATACTTACCTAAACAAAATAGACCAAACCCGGATATAAGAGACTTCTTCTCCGGTCCCGACAACTCTCTTATATCCGGGTTACACTGTATAATTATATTAAAAAAAAAGGTCGTGCAAGAGTGTGTATAAAGAAAATACAACTTTCTCGCCTAAATAACCGTTGAATCTACCGCAGCCGAATAGAATTTGAACTTTTGTTTTCTAATTTTCCATTCCAAGCTGATATCCATTACACTACAACGAACATCCGATTAAAACCGGCTAAAAAAAAAAAAAATGAAAAACTCAGATTCGAACCTAAAATATGGAACTGTCTAGATTTTGCATAATAGACTTTAAGATTCTCACGTTTACAAGTGGGTTTGTTCTGAAATATTTTGCTTTGTATCGTCTACGCGGATGATGATGATGATGGCGATGATGATGATGGCGATGATGCTCTTCGTTCAGTCTCAAAGTTCATGTGACTCACTTACCCACTGACCTCTCTTTCTTATGAGGAGACCTTTGGTATCCGCTTTGATCAGGGGCTAGAGTCAAATTGACTCATTCATAGTTGGCGCGTGGTAACCTGATGCTGATGTATGAAGTAGACTGATAAGAGGAATGAAGATCTAAATAATGAAACAGCCAAGGAATGTACAGGGTGGTCCGAAAGTTTTGTCACCCCATATATAAGATAATTTTCTATTTCAGATGGATGACACGAGTTCCTACAGACCTTCTCGATGTCTGACAGCATCAATGGAAGTGAATAAACTGAATCCAGTACATGCGCTTTGTATTACTATATTACTTGTTCTATTGCTCTCATGACATTTTTTGGTAGGGGTGACAAGACTTTCAGACCACACAGTGCATTTGCCTTGTTATGAAATATCCAATAACCCCGGAGAATAAAATATCCATATTATTAACGCGTACACCGCTGGATTGTTACACCGCTGTTTTCCTGTCTGCTAAAGAAGAAATTGCCATTTACTCAAATTTTTTTTACTAAATATTCACCCAATACAAGGCCCAAGAGCCACTCAAGATAGAGGGTTACTAAATGAGGTTGTCTTATGGACACAGAGGGGAGAAAGGTAGAAGTAGGTACTGATTATGAAATAGCTAATTAATAAATGACTATGAAAAAGTTGGCAGCGTTTACTCATGGGTGTCACCATTTCGGTTTCGATCATATTCTCTGCACAGATTCTGATTAAGTTGAACAACACAAGCAATATAATAAAAATACATGACAAAACAGGTTGTATCCTATGTTATTCTACATCTATACTGGTTCGGAATGTCCTGGGCATGACGATAAACCACATATGGTAGCAAGGCCTCTGATCAGGAAGTTTTGAGGAGTGTGTCAATTACGGTCGTTCCTAGGTCAACCCTAAGCGATGAGACCCTGTTAGGATTCCAATTATGGACAAATAGTCAAACCTCCAAACTAATGCCAAAACACCATGAAAGTAAAAAAAACAACAACATTACTAGCAATACGTTTTATAAAAGAAATTACTAATGCTCCCAAGGAAATTAAATTTCGGCATTAAATGACCCATAAAGAGTTGATATGTCGTTAAACAAACATACGCTGGTTTGTAAATAGCATTAAGGCCACATCACGTTGAAATACCGGCTCTTGCACGATCACCGAAGTTAAGCAACGTTGATCCTGGTCAGTACCTAGATCGGTGACCGTTTGGGAATAGCAAGTACTGTAAGCTTAGATGTTACGGTATTGTAATGGATAATGGCTCGGAATCGTTAATTGGAGAGCCGAGTTCGAACTGTTGAGTTTGTTATATTTGTTTACGCGTAAATAGCCTTTCGAAAGTTATGAAACCAACTCTTCTCTCCCCAGCTATGGGTTAATTAGTAAGACTTGTATCACTAAAACCATTATTATATTCTCCCAAAATTGTTACAACCTAAAATTATTTTCTGGCTTTAAATAACCTGCAATAGGTTGATAAGTCGTAAAGAACGAATCAACAAGCGCTAGTTAGTTTATTATCCAATCGAGAGGGACCGTTATTTCACGTTGAATTGAAAACTTATATATACGTCGGCAGTGAAAGCTTCGAAAAGATGTATAAGTACGTCTACAGCAGCTGAAGTTTTCTGTTTAATTTAGTTCAAACTATATAAGGCCCAAGATTCCAAGAGCCATTCAAGGTAGTGGTTACTGAGTGAGCTTGTTGTAAGGGTGTAAGGGAGGTGGAAGGAAGAAGTGCATCTTATAAGGATATCTAGAATAAATATATATTGACATTGATTAGAAGATTGTAGTGGTCGGGGAAGCATCCTCACAGGAGTCTGTTTCAGAAAGTAACAGTTCTTTGCAAGAAACTGCCCGACACGAATGGGGATGATTTGACGCCGTGAACAAAATATGGTCGGTCCTAGCTGTGAAGGTCCGAATTTGTGGGACTAAGGAATGTAGTACGTTCGAACATTTACCATAGCAATAGCGATAGAGTAGTGAGTAACATCGGATGTAGGGAGAAAAATAATTCATCACCCAGAAGGCCGCGTTAACGTGTTTGAACTCGGTCAAGACACTGAGGAACAGGCAGCATTCAGCCCAGATATAACAATAATACTTCATTTTTGCTCTCATCAGATTTTTGTAAATATAGATCATGGCAGTAGAATTAAGGGATTCTCTGGAGAGATACCTGTGTACCTGTGGCGGCATTAATCCGATCAGTTGAGCCGGCCCCGTCATACAAACCCTCCGCATCTGAACGAAAGCTGGTCAAACGTAGCAGAGGACGTACAAATTCATAGTAGAAGTTTTAGTGGGAAGTTGGATACACAATCCATACACATTTCAGAATAGTGTTATCCGGTTCGAATTCAGAGTTTCCTTCTCCTAGACTGGTTGCCACCGAAGGACACCGTCTGTTCTGCTATTTTACCTATAGCTGGGGAGAAGAAAACCTTTCACAAGGTTATTAGCACGTAAGTGAATGTAATGAACTCAACTGGAATTAGAACTCGGCTTCCCAGTTCCTTAATCTGAACCGCTAACCCATTACCTCACGGTGATATATAAGGAATCGACCATTCTTCAAGCGTCTTTAGCGATGATACGAATATACGACTTTTATTTGAGGTCTGGAGGGAGTTTTAGACCCAACTGACGTTCGAGGCAAAGAGCCTCATTGACATTTTAGTCCCTCATTTGGACTGGAGTAAATTTCCATCTTTTTAGTTGTGATGAAACGTTATCAACATTATTGGATGTATTGAATGATGCAAGCCAATCATGACCACCTTTGTACTGTGAGTACTAGATCAGTACAGAAATCAGCTGCCAATAATATGGGGGTTCAGATCTTTTGTTTGGTTTGGTTTGTTTTACAGCTTATCAACCTCAGTGGCTTATTTAATGCCGACAAGATTTTTATTGCTAGTAATATTTCTTTTCAAAAATGTATTGCTGGTAATATTTTTTCCAAAAATATATTACTGGTAATATCTTTTTTCAAAAAATGTATTGCTTGTAATATATTCTTTTCAAAACTGTATTGCTGGTAATATTTTTCCTTCAAAAATTCATTGCTGGTAATAATTTTTTTCTTCAAATATTGATTTCTGGTAATATTTTTAGAAACGTTTATTGCTAGTATTAAAACCTATTTTTACATTTTTATAGCGTTTTGACCCCATTTTCGGGGTTAACTATTTGCCCATACCTGGGACCTTAATAGGTGCTACCACCCTGGGTCAGAGTAGACCTGGGAACACCAGCAATTAAGAGGTGGTTCTATGCTCCTCAAAACATCCCGATCAGAGACCTTGCTGTTGGATGTAGTTTATCGTCTTACCCAGGACGCGGATGTAGTTTATCGTCATACCCAGGACGCGGATGTAGTTTATCGTCTTACCCAGGACGCGGATGTAGTTTATCGTCATACCCAGATCTTTTGAGAAACATTTATACACCATGGAATGATCTGCATATATATATTTACTGACGAACTGAGAATGATCTTAGGCAGATCGATAATATAAAGTAGAAAGAGATTAGGTCCGGGGAGACACTAGCATTGATCTGATGTGATTCAGAGGACTGGTCATTAACAACGAATTTCATAGACCTACCTGACAGGATAGACATGGTAAGTGAGGAGAATCTTCCAGTGATTCCATAGTTGGCGTGTTTGTGTAACAATCCACTATGTCACGTCTTGTGAAAGGACCGCGTGATATTTAAGGTGATCGCTCTAGAGATGTGTTTATTATTAAGCACTTCATTCATTCTATGCAGGATGATAGTTAACACATCAGCAGTAGACATAGAGGAACTAAACTCATACTGCTTGCTGCCCTGGAAGTTGGTTCTGTTGAGGTGATACCCTCAAAGAGTTTGCTGATGATGCAAAGGTGGCTGATATGGCCGATATTGTCACCCAAATTCTTGTAAACGGGATATACACTAAACACCTTTCATAGGTTTGGGAAACGTTTCATCTCTAGACAGCAAAAAAGAAAAGCTTTTCCAAGATTGGTGCTTAGGTCCAAACAACTTAAGAACAACTGCAAGGATTTTACTCGGACCAGTAACCGTAGTAGAGTCAAAGATTTTGATAATGTGACAATACGATTTCTCACACATCCTTATGAGGTAAATAGATTCTTTTCCCTTTAAAGTCAATTGAATTACCAGAGTTTTCAGGATTCCAGTCTCCAGTCCGCCTTTGAATTGGCAAACATAAAATTTTGTTAGATAACCATAAAAGTAGAGACCTTTGAAAAACTGATTACTCATCCAGCTTTTGGGTAGTCTCCTTTTCCGGAAAACAAGCGGGCGAATAGGGGTGGTGAATTAGTAATCAGTAAGCAGAGGAGAAGTCAGTCAGGAAGTTCGAGCGAGTGAGAAAGGGACCAGCGAGCAGTGAGGGGTCAGCAGTTGCCTAAATGGTCAGTGAATGCAGTGGTCCTCTTCCCATGGCCGGAAGTTAGTAAGATAGCAGTTCAGCTCGCCGAAGCCGAAAGAAAACATTGGCGATTTAGTGAGAAATCGTATTGTTGTTATTTCCCAACCAGTGTCCTGAAAACATTTATTGTTATTCTTTGTTAAATTCTATCACGGCCAACGTGACAGGCCTGAGGACATGTATATACGTATACAACCGACCTTGGAAGTCATTAGAGTCGTGCAGTAAAGGCGTCGTCACAATAAGCATGGAAACTTTCAGAGCCTAGAGAGAGATAGCGCAAAGTTTGAGCTCCGTAACGTAGGAGAAGCCGTGTAAGGAATGATCCGCCTGTCGTCTAACATGGGGTTAGAGGAAAAATTCATTGCAAAGAGCTAAAAACATATCTGACGAGGATGAAATAACTCCAGTGTCATTTATAATAGAAGGCACTGGCAGTTTGTTTATAGTGAGAATTTTGTTTGAGATTTCCCAGAAGTCGCGAGATCAAAGTTTATTTTTGTTTTCTACTTTGCTTTGGACTCCCTGTACATAGTTTCTCTGTGTATTTCCAAGATTCTCTTGCAGTGATTACAGGTCATCTTGAATGAGTTCTGCTATACCTTTCCTTCTGAAAGACGGTAGTTGTTTTTACGGTGAGCCATAGCTGCAGCAGATTCAGGTGTGGACCAACGCAGGACGATACCGGTTTATACCAACAGTTACATTTGTATGATTTAAGTTTGTTTAGGCTTTTTATTTTGCCAAGCTGAGACTAGTTTGGCAAAAGCCTAAGCGGTGGATATTAAGCAGCATTATTTTTGTGTGTGACATAGACTTGGGTAATATGAGTTACCATTTCAATCTTGGATACAACGAGCTATGAGTTTTACTACATCACAAGATGTCAGAAGAGTTTGAAAATTGTATCAAAATATCTTCGGACGTCCATTTTATCAAAATATATCCAGACATTAATTTTATCAAAATATCTCCTGACATCCATTTTATCAAAATATCTCTAGACATGTTCATAAAGGGAGAAATCATAGGGATCCACGGTCAAAATTGAATATTTTATGTAATTTATATTGAATGCTGTTCAAATTACATGATTATAGTAGAAATGGTTTCAAAAATGTATCTTCATTATTTTCGGATCAAAACCTTAAATCTGCTCATTTATCGATAAAACATTGGCTAGATTATTTGAATAAGGATTACTAAATTATTAAACTTATCTATATGGAACCAAAAAATTCCGCTAGAAAAAAAAGAAAGGGTTACTTAGTTGTTACGTAATATCTGTTCTCTGAAAGCTGAACAATCCCCTCACGGATGAAAAAGTGACTTGAAGCAAGAGAAATGTGTTTCTACAGAAAGATCCTGAGGATACTATAGACAATACATGTGATCAACGACGATGTTTTAGAGAAAATAAAAACAAAAAGGAAACTTATACTTAAAATCAGGAAGAGAGAGCTGAAATTTCTATGGCACATAATGGGGGAAGGGGGTTGGAAAATCTGATACTCACAGGGCATATTGAAGACTATTGGGACAGAGGAAAACAACGCATAACCTACCTAACGAATTTTTGTAAATGGATGACATGACATGGTTTATAAGAGATTATAAGACAATATTTACTAAAAGTTACAAAGGAAATGATCGCCAACGTTCCGATGGTAGAGGTTACATGAAAAAGAAAAAGACATGGGAATAAACAATACATTTCTATTAGGTTGGTACAAAAATAATGACGTAATAACGTCGTTTTTTGACGTTAAAAATACGTCAAAAAACGACATTATTACGTCATTATTTTTGCACCAATCTAATATTTCCCTTAGATTGAACAAAAATCCAGTTTGTATTTCAGTACCATATAGAAAAAAAAAATCCCTAATTTTTTCAAAGATTAAACCTAGTAGACCTGGAAGCGACACCCTCCAGAGTATAATCGTTTATTGACGCATACCCTTGCCTCCTAATATGCTATGGCACAAGTGATAACACTCGCTCGTTTTTGACGTTTTACGGAAACAACAACATTGAACCTTGACAGGGACATTTAAAAATATTGTTCAATTCTCTAAAAATCTGACCTTACGATTCCTGTCAAAATTGTCAGTATCTCGTGAATTCGATAATAAGGAGTGGTTTTAGTAGGCTTATCTCGTTGAACGATTTTCTCTTTACTGGGTGCTCCATTAATGTGTCCTTATATCAGACACAGTAAATAGTTTCTAGCGCTTAAAGTTAGCATTTCCTATAATGCAATGCTTATGACTTATTCGGGAACATGAACTCTGTTAATAATTCGATTAATTGGAAATATGAGACAAATTAGTCATGGTTGGAAAGAGTCATTTGATGTCATGGCGCCTTTGTGTCGCTGGCTTCATCACTCCTTCACTGTTTAGTGGTCAGTGGCCGAAGCCGGACACGGGTCTGAGTAAGAAGGATATGAGCAATTAATTTGCTGCGAGGGGTTCTGATGAAGAATGCGTCATGTGAAGCTGGACCACATAAATGTGTTCACGCACACACGCACGCACGCACAAGCACAGACACATATTTTCATAGAAGATTCGTAGCATATGTACAGACATACATACAACAAAATCAACATACACACACACACACACGCACACACATATATATATTTATATATATTTAGGCAATATATCTTTATTCAAACATGTTTCATTGAATAATATAGATATATTGCGTCTATTTATTTTATACTGATCCTTTCCAATTGTATAATCAGTTTCTTTATGTTAAGATGAAATTCATCAAGGAAGGAACCTTATTATTTTTTAGCCCAAGTACGTTCGATCTTTGCCAGAATAATCTTACTGAATGCAGATTATATCGCAGTTACAATAAGATTGACTTTGTAATTTACCCCTGAAGATTATTCTGGCAAAGATCGAAAGTACTTGGACTAAAAAATAATAAGGTTCCTTCCTTGATGAATTTCATCTTAGCATAAAGAAACTGATTAGACAACTGGAAAGGATCAGTATAAAATAAGTAGACACAATATGTCTATATTATATATATATATATATATATATATATATATATATATATATATATATATGTGTGTGTGTGTGTGTGTGTGTGTGTGTGTGTGTATGATGTATGTATAAAGAATTTCAGATATAACTAAAATAAACTCAATATCATTGATTCACTATTGTTTATTAGACATTAAATTATGTCACTTAGCATCTTCCATAATTTATTGAAACATTTCAGTCAATCTGATGCATATTTACGAGCGTCTCTTGAATTTAAAAATTTTTCAAAACTAACATTTTTATTTTTGTCTGTAAATACTTGATGCAAAATAAAATCCTCACATTTTTCTTGATGAAGGCCGTCAGTATACGAAACGCGTCGTCTAGGATCAGATTTTCTTTTGTCTCTATTCATATATATATATATATATATATATATATATATATATATATATATATATATATATTGTGATATTGTATATATATATATATATATATATATATATATATATATATATATATATATATATATATATATATATATACATACAGGTACGATGAGAACTAATAGAGTACAATTTCAACGTTCGTAACATTTAATTCAAAAAAGGGTTCAATAGTGACAAGAGCAATATTATTTATTTTAGGATATTACATCAAAAACATGTCAAAATCGCTTTACATGTTTTCGGTGTAATATCCTAAGATATATATATATATATATATATATATATATATATATATATATATATATATATATATATAAAGTTCTGATCAAAAAGTATTGGGGCTGGTGCTATATAAGAAAACTATAACACATATCAATTCGGCACTTAATCTCCTTCCAAGTAGGCCTCTTCTGAAGCCACACTCAGCGCCATTTCCATCCATAGAATTATTCCTGGAACGTCTTTTCAGGGATAACGAGGAGATGCATTGTCGCATTCTTTCTAGTAGGATTTGAATTTTGAAGATGAAAACCTCGCATGGGTCGAGATTTGATGAATATGGTTGTTGTTAGATCTGGGAAATATTATACTTGGCTCAAACCTGTTGCAAAAGCCATAATCACTGATGGAAACTCTGTGGTGTGTTAAGACAACCACACTTCCAAGCAATATAAACAAAGGAATTGAGCGAGAAGGTTATGACTTAGTGTGCATGGGAGACACAGTTCACGCTCAATCTGTGGCAAGCAGCTTCCCTCTGTGTACTTCAGTTCCGTTACCATAGCAACGGTCCCGATAATTTTTTGCTCAAACTTCTTATGTATATATTAGTACCTATTTAAACAGGCATGCTTGCGCACCCACATGCACACAGTGGAGGTATATACTTACACAGAAATATATCACCAAAAAACTTTGACTAAAACTCTTTTGAGGTAATGACGGATTCTTTTGACATTATATATTTGTATTTATTCATTTACTCAACTTACTCTATAAATATATCTAAATCGTGTATGTCTCTCTCTCTCTCTCTATATATATATATATATTTACACATTTTTATGTTTATACATTCTTTTTATAGGTAAAATTTTTTAAGTAAATGCTCTGTTTACAATAAACAGTATTAACAACATTTACCGGCCTGAATGTCCGAGAAATTTTCATAGAAAATATTCCTCCTCCGACAGGAATCGAACCTGTATCCTATACGGAATCGTCATATAGCCTGACATGCTTTTACCGACTGAGCCACAAAGGATCGTTCGGTTGGCAAGGTCGATTTCACTGTTTTTAAACTACAATCTTCTATGAATCTCTCACGTACATTCATATCTGCTCAATGCGTATCCAAATGTAAATAAATGCCGTCACACATTATGAAATGGACAAAGTCCGACAATTATTTTAAGACATTTTTAATGTTGTTAATACTGTTTATTATAAACAGAGCATTTACTTAAATATTTGTATCTATAAAAAGAGTGTATAAACATAAAAATGTCTTAAAATAATTGTCGGACTTTGTCCATTTCAATATATATATATATATATATATATATATATATATATATATATATATATATATATATATGCATGTAAAGGTAGCGCCTTTTTTTTATCAGAATTCAGTCCTTGGTTGATGCGTGACCTCTCTAGGGCGCTGGGCCTGGATGATGGTATATAGAGCTGTACACTGCCTAGACGACATGGCCTTGCTCTCGGCCGTACCATCAAGATCCAAAGAATACAGAACATTATATTTGGGATCGGTATGGCTGCAGGAGTTGCCGGAAAGTTGTCAGTGTTAACAGCCAAAAGCCTTTCGGTGTTCCACTCCGGATTTTCTGTCTGGATTTACTTTCATAGCCTTTTCCGTGTTTGGATATGATCTCAAGGCAGTAGCGGTTTAAAATCAGCATTTTCCTTCCCTTCGATAGTCTACGTTCTTGGGATGTCGAGCTCCATCTACCCCAAACTGCTGGTTATGAAGCGCCAGTTGTCCGCAGTTCTCTGGCTTGAAGTTGGACTTAGTTGTCGGGCTTTTTGAGACGCATGGCATGGAAGAATGTTATAGGCAGTGGGAAATTCTCCTCACTATTACATATGGGATGTAAGTATATAAACATCATATTCATTACATGTTTTTTTAAGCATTTTACCCCAAGGAAGGCAGGAGTGCCACTAGCATGCAAGGAGCTACGGAGAATGAGAGCAAGAGTAAAGAGGGGTGGTTGAGAAAAGGATATAGAGAAGGACGGGGATCAGGATCAAGGCATCAGATGTCGATTGACATTACATTTGAATATTTGAAGATTGTAGTTATCAGGGAAGCAAGTAAGGAGAAAGAAGTTCCACTGTCAGGAAGTGCAAGAGAAGAAGTTGTTGGAGTAGAAGAGGCAGTTACATTTAACTGTTTCAACAGTAAAAGGGTGTGACCGAGATGCCAACTTTGTACCACGCTTAAATTCCTGGAGTAATAGTTAAAGTAGCTCGTTAGAGCAGTTGCCATGAAAATATTTATAAAAAAAGACAGAGGGAAGCCACAACACGTCTGTAAGAAAGTGACTGTAGACCAGATCAGGACTTACCAAAAAAAAAATGAACTATTCATTAATATATAAAACTTTAGGGAAATAAAACCATTAGAAAGCAAGACAAATTACTAAAATAGTCGTGTATAATGAACTAGCACAAATATAGAAAAGTTTATTAATTTTGAAAGAAAGATGGGAGAATGAAAAATGAAAATATAAATCGGGATTTAAGCGTAAATGCCAGTCAAGTGTTGGGAAAAGACGATAATCAGATATTACCAAATCCGGAGAATAGAGAAATTGATCAACCAGGTGAAAACCACAGTGGCGAACAGCAGCCATTTTAATCAAGGACTTGAAAGCTCGAGTATTGTCCTGATGAAATAAAATTTCTTTTTGGTCATTTAATTTTGATAGCCTTTCGTAAATGCCTCAGGAAGTTGACATATCATTCTCCATTGATGGTGTGGGCCTTTTGAAGATAATCAGTAAACACAATGCCTTTTGCATTCTCCAAATTGAGACCATCACCCTACCTGCAGCTGAATTGACCTTGGCCTTTAGAGCAGTTGAGGATGGGTGTTTCCACTGCATGGACTGTCTCTTTGTCTCTGCCTCAATGATGAATCTAACCCTCATGTTAGGTTAGAAAATGTTCTAGGAAGCCAGATGGATCTGCCTCAAACAATGTCAGATTTTCCCGTGATGTCATCAGCCTGGTGTGCTTTTGATCAAGTTTCAGAAGACAGGTAGGTACCCACCGAGCAGAACCTTTCCTCATGCCAACTTCACTGTGAAGAATATTTATTAACTCTCTCACAAGATATGCTAATGCTAGTGGTTATTTTATTTATAGTCAGTAGCCTGTCATCCATCACCAAGCGATCAATGTTTTCCTTTGTGGTGACAGTTGCAGAACGCCTAACCCTTAAGTCATATTCAAAAATCTTCTTTCCCTTCCTAAATTAAGTTGCCAAATTTTTGCACTGATGCCAAAGCTGAAACGTCATCCCCTTATGTAGCAACAATTTCAGAATGAATGTCCTTGGGAGCTGAAACCCTTTTTCTGCAGGTACTTAAGAACACCATGCTGTCGAATTGTGTCCATTTTTAAGAAAAGTCGTCACTAGTTATTTTTGAAGTTTTCTTTGAACAGGCAGATGTCAGTTTACCTGGTAATATACGATGCAATTAATAAGAAGAGTTGAAATGAATGAATGCAAGATTTCAAAGCTCTTCATAGTCAGCCTATGAACTTTTAAGCCCACTCTCGTATGCACTGAATTTTTAAAGGAATCGTCATAGAAATCATTTTTAATCTTATCAAAAATTAAATTCCAGCATTAATTACATTATTTCCAACAGCTTCTTTTCTTTTTTTAATTAAGTGTAGCATTTTCTGAGGCCACATTAATTCTGCAAGGTATATTTCCCTATTTCGTTGCAGCCATGTTCTGGGGGGGGGTCAGTTGTATTTTAGCAGTTCTTTGTGTGACTAATGTTACAGGTCTTGTATTAAACCTGACTCAGTCGTCGCTTCTCTCAGTCAAGTGACGTGAATTCTAATTTTATGTGGGATTAACGCTGTTTAAAAACATTCTTATGATTGTAGAGATTTTTTTTTTAGCAGTGGAAATAGGATGGAAGCATTTAAATCGGTGCAGAATAAAGATTCATTTCTGTTTTCGGTTGAGAGAAACGATTCCAATCTGAAACTAAAAT